>JAHWFP010105509.1:0-14185 GCA_023313725.1 Lithobius niger | reverse complement strand
TGGGCGTATGGTAATGAAAGCACCCCTTGGAGACCCGGCTCAAGGCTGTGAAGCGCGTGCCAGACCCGCTGCCCATTCCACTCAACGCCTTTACATGCCGAAAAGTTTAAAAACGAATGTGCTTCAATCCGTCCTTTCTTGTAAAATTTCATGCGTGAAATCGGATCTATTTGAACGATGGCATATAAATATGCGTCTGACCACGCTAAGAAATGCAGAGTTAGTATGTTCCATCCGTATTTATTTCCCATCAACCGAACCCGCGGGGTTTTCCGGTCGGTTGTCGAAAAAGGCGTTTGTTTATAATGTGGGTGCATGTTAAAGCTGCCGATGGGCATTCTCATCTGACCGATCAACGGTTCAGTTCCCAACTCAGACAGTCTGACAATTATCAGGGTTCTCTACCAACCTGAAGACCCTGGAAAACTCAGGGAAATGAATTCACATTTGAAACTCAGGGAAAACTGAGGAATTCTCCGATTTTTTCACACAAAAAAAAACCGGGAAAACTCAGGGGAAAAACAAAGCCACACTTTTCGGCCTAAGTTTAATTGCATTGAACATATTTTGTTGAACATTTTGGTAAAATAAAATTTATCCTTGTACTTCTGTGTTGACAATTAAAGGTTCATTAAATCGGGCTACTCCGTGAGCCCTAAAAACAAGTAAAACTCTGGTAAAATGTGTAGAAAAATTTCCTTTCTCATATTTTCATATATAGCCTGTAGCCTACTGGAAATTGACGTCAACTATCTCTGGAAAACATGAAAAATTTAGGGAAATTATTTCAGTATTTTGGTGGGAACTCTGATTAATTCTGGCCGATGCACCATAAAATACGCGGGGATCTTGGCTCCGTGGAGATTTGGGAGTGGCGTTACAATAGGTGACGTGGACTCGTGGAGTCCTTATGTGGCATACGGAATTATGGTTACAGCTTAACTTTATAACGTTGCTTTATTAGTTCAGGTTACGTCATGTTAGAAATGTTTGCCTTCCTAAAGTAAAATCTTCTGTATTCTTGGCTAAAACGTTATAGGGGCGAAGTTAATTGAGAGTTTGTAGACGTGTCGTTACTAACATTTGGAGTTAGAGTAAATTGGGGGTGGGGGATGTTCCAAATAGTTGGGCCTTAAAAAGGTAATGCTCGTATGTGCAGTGAGAACTTAAACGACTCGATCTAAAGTTTAAATTAAAGTACAAAAAGGTTGGTAAAGAATAACTGGTTCTTCAAGAACCTAACTCGTCCCCATATTACTTCAACTTTGCGTTAAGTTCAAGATCTTAAAGGCAAAGTCGGTCTTAAAATTAAAGTTTAAGAAGTCATTGCACATTCGGGTTCGGGCACAAGACTTAAGCTTGTGGCACACTGCTCCGTTCCGACGATGAAGAGAGTCTCCAGGGCCACTGTAGTTAGCGACTGACTGCAACGTATGACCCAATACACATTGCTTTCGTCGCTAACTACGATGGCCTTGAGGGCCTAGTCTCGACTTGATTGCTTTCAAATCGCATGCGGTTGTATCAGAATTCACGTGCGATCAAATGGAAGAGCCATGATTTTGGAGCTTTTTTTGGTCAAAACCGCATGCGATTTGAAAAGCGCAACTCGAGACTATAGGGCCCCTGAAGGCTTTCTTCGTCGTCGGAACGGAACGGAACAGCAGTGTGCCACAAGCTTTAAGCTTGTAGCACACTACTCCGTTCCGTCCCGTTCCGATGACTAACGGCAACGGATGGTCCAGCACACATTGCTTCCGTCGCTAACCGTTTCCGTCGGCTCCGCTGACCTTTTAAATTTGATCGCGCCGAAATTGACAACGCAAATGAAGAAGGACTTGAGTGACCTTAAGTTAAATAGAAAGTCGTAGTAAATTATGTATTAATTCTTTACGCTCGATCATGAACACATTTACGTCCAGAAGGCAACTAAAATAGGTTCGCATCTGGTTTTATGTAGGGGAAATGCGTTGTGCGCTGGTGCGTGATGGACGACGACGACCGTCGACTGACTTCTCCGATGCGATCAGTTTTTGACTGAAAGGATGTTGCCTCGATAATCCCGCCAGTCAGCCGACGGGTCGTGACGGAACGGGACGGAGCTGTATACGCGGTTTCTCTAATTTACATTCTTTTAATCCAAACAGAAGTTTGTCGAACTGAAACGTGACGTAACGGAAGCTTGCTACAAGCTTTATATTACGCCAATGGGATTACAGCAAGGAATGAGGCAGTAACCAAAACATTATACAATAGGTTTTCACATTCGTTGTCATGGAGATACATTTCATGGTAGTAGTGTTGACTGTGTTGTACATGATGACGGTTTTACACTGACCATCACAGAGTGATCAGGGTTGGGGCGGAAAACTTGGTGGAAGCCATTTTTGCTCTGATATCACTACTTTCTACGGCTAAAACTTGATGGGTTCCTAAACCCTTTTGAGGTTTTGGACGATATCGCCCTTTTGGTTGTTTATGGGTTGGCTTAAGTCAAAGTACTGATTGTGAGCTCTTTATGAAAATATTGTAAATCGTTTCTTGGACACCCTAAAAATAATCTTAACTTTGGCATAATTAATGGTCGTTGATTATTTATATTTTCAATAAAGTGACGGAGTTGTATATATTTGATTGTACAACGGAAACAAATGTCTTACGAGTTGATGTATAAGGTAATCTTTATTAATAAAATCGCGGCCGTCTTGTGGCGGCCGTCTTGTGGCCGTCTCGTTGCCGTCCATCCTACGCGACAACTCGATTTTATTAATAAAGACTTCACGTGTATAAGGGCGTAATTATTTATTTCCGGTTTACAAAGGCCTATTTATTATTTCACATGCACAAAGGCGTATTTATTTATTTCACATGTACAAACGCGTATTCCAACCATTTTGGCAGGAAAGAATCATATGTAATGTAAGTGTATGGACTCCGCAACAAGGGATACGCTGAATGAGGGAGTGAAGCAAACGATAAACACCGTTTGCTAGACAGGGTACGCAAAAACACATAGACGGGATACACGCATTCCGTCACACACATGAGGAAGGAAATCGTCCCAGTGTTTTTAACGGTGCATCAAACACCACCCGTGCGTAGCACGGGCTTCCGCTAGTATTCTAATAAAACTTAGTAGTGGAAAAAGAATGCATTGGGGTACCTGTTAGGTTCAGTCTTTTTTATTCTGACAAAGAAGACGGATTTTGCTAGCACGCCTATTCTTGAACAAAAAGATGGTCAACTATTATAACTTTTACGAAATTTTAACTCGTAACCTCGAGGGGGGGGGGGGGAGAAGATGCGCCACTGACTGTATATCTACGGTTTGTGAAATGCCTGTTTCTGTAGCTAGTGTAATGCTTTAATAAGCTTTATGCACGCTTACTGTTGAAGCCCCAACAACAAATTTGATGGATGATTCCATCACACAACCGACATTGTTTTATGACCAACATGTTTGGTCTGTGCTTACTGTTTTTCATTCTTTTCTTTTATACGTTTTATGTGGAGAATTGTCACATTGTCACATCCCAGGAACAACCCCAACCAAACAAACAAGAAAAAACGAGGAGGGTGGGAGACTGGTGGACGTGCTGTTAACAAAATGAAACAAGAAGTTTAGGGTGGACGACAAAAGTGTCTAACAAGGGAAGTGAGGGGTCGCGGCGACGGCCCCCTACCACTAATACCGTGGAAGCAGATCCGCGGAAAAAGAAAATGGGGCATGACCATTGGCTTGGCGTTGCCTGGGCAACACGGATGGTGGGATGAGGGAGAGTTTGCTCTCTGCTTTCTTTCTGTCCCTATCTTTCTACCTTTGTGCTCCTTTTCTCGTCAGGGTGAATTCGAACTTCAACCTCTCCTAAGTCGGACCAGTAAGAGAATGACTCTGTTTGCTTCGAATATTCCTTGTTTTGTCTGGTAGGATTAGGCTAAGGGCGGCTTTACGCATCGACTCGCCTTTGCATTCTCGCAGCTAGAAGCTAAAAACCATCTGAAATTCCAATATGGCGACGGTTTCAGCTCTGTCGGCTCGCAACGAAAACAGTCAAGCATGTGATTCAGAAGCGAATGGGAAAATTGTTTCATCAGGAGAATTCTACGTCTTATTGGCACGGATGACACGACTGCAAGCATTTACTCAGCCAATGTCGGATTTAGCTAATCCAGATAGCGTTGTTACCATGGTAACTCTACAACCTTTGCCACGACGATTAAATGCTAGCCGTGAGAAGGCAAAGACGAGTCGTTGCTTAAATACGCGCTAAGTGTACCACCTGCGTGTAAAGCGAGTTCAAGACTCGTCTCCAACATGGCGCCGAGTTAGGCCTAATTGTGTTCGGAAAGCGTGGTGAACTCTACACACTCACGCTTGTGGATTAAAGGCGGTGAATCACCATTTCGATAGCGTTGCCCATATTCTAAACACAGCATCCACGTTCCGGATACTCCGTCATCCAATAGGCTGATGTGGGTCACGTGATCTCGTTTTAGTTATGACGAGTTATGAAAACTCGCGGCGCTGCCGCAAAGTGTTGTTCTTTTTTTTTTTTTTAATTTACTGCTATTTTCTTTATATTGCTCGAAGATTCTACGGTTCTGCGTCTAGGAGCTGAAAAGGTGAAAAGGGCTTCTTAATGTCGGCAGGGTCGGATTGGGACGAATCGGGTCTCCCCGGGAATGTATTGCGTGGGCCCTCGGCAGGGGAAAGGGGAGATGAGGACGGCAAAGTTCTGCAAGCTAGCGTATTTTTGAGATATTGGTGTGAATATGAGATGTTTTCCTGTATCTTATACCACGCGCAATGTTTGCTATGACGTGCATATCACGTGACTGGGCTAGTCCAATCAGACAGCCGTTGTTCTCGTTTGTCATTGGCTAACTCATGGTGACGTCACGGCAAACAGCCGTTGCGCATGATTTAGATATGCAATTTTCATAAGGAGTCATTACAAATTTATCAAATAATGTTTTTAAACATTTTTTAGCGCGTGTAGTTGGGGGGGGGGACGGGGGGTCATTGGTCGAAACCCTGTGAGGGCATTTCCCCTAAGGGGGTCAGCGTGAATTTGACACGTTTTGACCAAGAGATGCGTTTTTCATACAATTTCATTTCAAATTTAAAATATTTTTTTCTGGTAACAAGGGCCTGCTGTAGTGAGGGCCTCCCCGGGGTCCCGGGACATTGAATGTCGGTAAGTACTGAATAGCCGAAACCACGCATCGAGGTGAATGGAACTTGGTTAAAATATTCTTTGAAATGTACGACGTAGATAGTACTTGATTTTACACCAGTTGATAAAATTCAAAATGGGGCCCAAAATGGCGACCAAAAACCGTTTAAGACATGCAGTTACGGCCAAATGCATGAAATTTTCGTCTTGCCGCCCCCCCGGGGGGGGGGGGAAGGTGGTAGTGAGGTTTGCTGTTCACAAATCGGTTACAAACATGTCAGCTATTATTGATTCTGAATGTATGATGATGTTCGTAGCTGTAATGACTGCTGATAGTAAAATGTTTTATAATCCTACGAATTATTAACGTCAGTTGCGGGTTGAGGTGCTTTTAATCCAATCGTTTGCAGTCATTTTCCTTGGTGCGGTATTGTTATCTTTCAGCTGTTGCTGTGGAAATGCATGGCAAATTATTTATAAGCTGATGAAAGTGTCCAATAAACACTATACTAAATAACATATAACTTATGATACGTAATTTTCGTTGTGTTGGTGTTGGAATCAAATCGTCACCTCCACTGCCTGGAAGGCACAAACTCAGAAGTTAGCGAAAAGTTTCTTCTCTGCTTTTTGTGAGTCGTTGGGCTGGGAAAAAAAAACGTAAGTTACCAGTAAAAAAAAATGGTAGTTTATATCCAGTTCTTTGTACCATAAAATTACGATCCACATCGTTTAGTGAGTTGCCTGCAAGGAAACGACTCTTGTTAAATCTTACCTTCAGGGCCTTCTTAGGTGAGATTGTCATCTTAACCTGAGGGTGTTGTTCTTAAGTGAGACTGTTCTTAGGCAAGGCCCTTCTTAGGTGAGGAATTCTTCTTAGGTAAGACTGTCTTTTTAGATGAGATTGTCTTCTTAGGTAAGATTGCTTTCCTAGGTGGAGGCCTTCTTCTTTGGTGCCATTCCCTTCTTTGTTGAGGGCCTGCTTTGTAGGTGATATTGCCTTCTTAGGTGAGGGCCTTTTTCTTAGGTGAGATTGTCTTCGTAGGTAACATTACCCTCTTAGATGAGACCTTATTCTTAGATGATGTTGTCTTCTTAAGTGAGGGCGTTTGTAGGTGAGTTTGCCTTCTTAGGCACCGTAACATTACCTTCTTAGGTGAAGGTAGTCTTCTTACGTGTTACTGCCTTCTTAGGTGAGGCTTTTTCTTAGATTAGATTGCCTTCTTAGGTAAAGACCTTCTTCTTTGTAGGTGATATTACTTTCTTAGGCGAGGGCTTTTTTCTCAGGAGAGATTGTCTAGTTAGGTGAGATTGCCTTCTTAGGTAACATTACCTTCTTACGTGAGGGCCTTCTTCTCAGATGAGGGCTTTTTTCTTAGGTGAGATCGCCTTCTTAGACCGTAACATTACCTTCTTACGTAAAGGCCATATATTAGGTGATGTTACCTTTTAAGGTGAGGACCTTTTTCTTTCGAGATTGCAGAGGAACGATGATGTAAAATTAAAAACACTCCACCACTGTCAAGTATTACTGGTGCCTGAACAGTAAAATGCCTGAAATTTTTAACAGTGTTAAGGTTACGGGAATCAGTGGCGCACCTAGAGTTTTTGGGGGGAGGGAGGGAGGAGGCCAAACAAATGGAAATTCAAAATGGGGTCTGTGAATTCAGGTGAGGGGCCCGGAACGGGTTGCATTTAAGTCCATCAGAGCAACTCCTTTTCAACAACTTTAGTGCCTCTGAACGTTTAAAAAGTCAATTTACCGATTATTTTTTTAGCATTGTTGCCTCTTTGAACGGGAGAGAACTTTATGAAAAACGAGGAGTGGGATGTGGTTTTTGTTAACGTTGAATAGGCCTAAAACAAGAAACTAAATCCGCAAACAGCACTATCCCGTACCGAGTTCAGCGGGAACACAGAATGAAACGCCACGTGTTCGTGGAGGTAGGATCCTCTTGTTGTTGCCGCTCGTGCGGTTTTGTTCCTCGGTATATGATAACGGCGTGATTAGAGGGGGAGAGGGGAAATCTTTGGTTCAGCGTTTTGGCCGTAGATGTGCGTGGGGGAAGGGGGGGGGGGAGAGTGCGTTGGGAATAGGGGGAAATTCGAACTGGCATGTGGATCGATGGAGGGTTAGCCTCGTCGAAGTCGAACCGCCCCCACCACTACAGGGGAAGATGCGGGCGGGAGAGGTGAATGGGGTGGGAGGGAGGGGGTGAGAGTGAAACTGAGGATGGGCCGCTGCCCGAATCAATCAGGCTTGTCTTTAAAGGTCTACAACCAGGTGAAAGACAAAATGGCGCCTGAGCGGGTCGGATTTGGAATCCGGCTTGAGGACCGAGCATCGCCATTAGTGTGCCTTTGCCCGAGGATTGTGTGAGGGCGTTTGGCAGTTGGGGAGGGGTTGGGTGGGGGGGGAGGTAAGGGGGAACAGGGAATTTGCGCCGATGATTTGAGACGGGAGTTGCCAACAGGCTAGGTGACATGCAAAAGGGAATGTGTGGGTTGCGGAAGAAAGCGTACACGCTAATGGCCTGGAAGAAATAACGGCCTCCTGAAGTGTAAAAGGGATCAGCTGTATCATCCACACCCTCCCCTCCCTCCCTCCTTTCCTTGCCCTCTCAGGCGTTCGAGAATTTTAAAGTACATTTTAAGGGTTGAAGACGAACGAGTTGGGGTTGGGTGGTAGTGAAATGATTTTAGAATAACTGTCTTGTTCTGAGGCAGTGGACTTCTAGGAATTTTTTTAGGGGGGGGGGGGGGGGGCACGGGGCGAAAAATTGGACTTTAAAGTATGGTCTAAAAACTCAGCTAAGGATTTTAAAAAGGTGGAGTGTTTTTTTAATCCAGTAAGACAACTCATTTTTATCAATATTATCATATTTATCTTTTGAAGTGTTAAAAACTTAGTTTCAGGTTGACTTTCTGCTTTTACCAGATACGAAAAGGGCATGCGTCATTATTTCATGTCTCCCACTCAAGAATAGATTTTGCAACATTTACAAAGATTTTAAGTGAGTAGCAAATCTGTCTCACACAGAAAGAAATACACGCGCAGGACAGCGACTACCTAGTCGCAACCAGTCTTCTATACACTTCTCCCACTTCCACTTCATGTTCCGTTCATTTCTGGCCACTTTTGGGTCACTTCCGCTTCATACTTCCGGTTTTGTTTTATTCTGTTTAACTAATTTTTGCATGCTGTATCTAATGGTGAAAACCTTTTGGTACCGTCCCGTAGGAGATGGGCTCACCTGTCGGCCATTTCCGTCCACTTTTGGGCCACTTCCGCTTCATACTTCCGGTTTTGCTTTATTCTGTTTAATTAATTTTTGGATGCTGTATCTATTGTTGAAAACAGTTTGTCTCTATCTGGTACCGTCCCTTGAGCTCACTTGTCGGCTACTTTCGGGCAACTTCCGCTTCATACTTCCGGTTTTGTTTTATTCCGTTTAACTAATTTTTTGATACTGTATCTAATGGTTAAAACCGTTTGTACCTATCTGGTACCGTGACGGAGTTGAAAAAGGCGACGGATGGACGGACAACGCCGTTGCTCATGTCTTCCCAGCTTTCGCTGTAGGCTTACAGATGACTAAGCCGAATAAATGAATATGATACGATGCGTTTGCAACAATTACAGACGTTTGACTGAATGTTTTAATGCTAAGGATGCACACAGGCAGTGATGGGCCTGACTCGATTTCAACGGATGTGAGTCAATTATACCTACACGTCAGGCGAACAACAAGTCAAAAGTCCATTTCTATCTAAATTCCACATGTTTCAATGAAATTATATTCATTGCCGTTTTCTTTATTTGCTATTTCAAATTAATTTCAGTGAGTTACTATTCGTTTCTCATTTTGAGAAATCAATTCTAATTCGTTGACTTCCTGTTGACCTAATATTAGTTCCACTCAATTCCCGGATGATTCTAGAAAATTTGTGACCACATCCATTCAATTCTACTCGATTCAATGTATACAATGTCCAGCACAATTTCGGACAAAATCAGGAAACTTACAGGCTATTCCCGAAAAATTTAGTCGATTTTGGTGAATTTTGTGGTTAAAATTTAATTTTTAATGTTTAATTTTTAATTTTATTAATATGCATGACTTAAAGACACAAAGACGTAAGTGATTCAGCATTTTCCATGTCGGAAATTACTTGTATACCGAGTTGTTACGATATTAATATAGTAAGCTACAAAGATGTCGGACAATGTTAATTAACGCCAAGCTTAACAACGAACGGCCTTTTCCTGGGAGTTGAGAGAAAAAATCCTTTTAAACCTTTCTAGTCTTAGTACAGTTTTCAAGCAGTTTTCTCCCTCGAATTTTGGACTGATTAAACGTCAACCAATATCAATGGTATAACTTTCTAATTTAAAGAAAACAACGCACCCTGGAAAATGAAAATTACTGTATCAAAACCTCTATCCCTATCCCTGACAGACTGAAATCGACCAAGGAATTAGGCTTAAGTCTTTCTCCAATTAGGATCACTCTCAGAATAACCACGGCTGACAGACATCCTTCCACCAAATCTCAGATTGGAAACGAAATGAAACGGAACAGAATTTTTTTTTTTTTTCCCTCAACGCATCCTCTCCGGGGTTGACGTCTCCACTCTCGCCAGTAAACAGAGTAGTCGTTTTTGGAACAAAAGACCCCCGCTTGATTCCACAAGCACGCTCTTACGCTGTCACTCTTTGACTAGGACTAATCCATCAGGAGAGCGGCGGCCATCTTTGCTCGCTTATATAGCCTCGGACCCAGAACACCGCGCATCCAGCCAACCCCGCTGATACTCTTAATACCGGGGACTTGGGTCTTTCCCAGGAGGGTGCCCTCACTCACTTAATTCATCGCCGCATCAACGGAACTTGTTATCAGCTAATTCCGATCCTGCCAACCGCTATAATTGGCCGAGACGGCCCTGAATCGCCGCCCCGGTCGCCTCTTTTGACGCACCGCTGGTTCACCACCGGCCGCCCCCCTCCCCCGGCCCTTTTCTCTCGCCGTCCTCCCCCGCAACACGCTACTCCTTTGCTTTCTCTTCACGCTGGTCTTTCTCTCCCACTGGAGGATGCTGCATGGTCACGCTTTCATCTCGTTTGCCTTCTCTCTTTCTCGTTCTGTGCGAGAAGCGTAATTGAAAAAACGTGGTAGGATAGTGATTGTCAGAAGTTTCTAGTAGCCATTGAACTCGCGAACCAGACTAGACTGGGGAAGTTAACATATTTTTATTGCTTTGATACATAAATTTGGAACGAGAGGGCTTCGCACCAATTTATACGTGTTAAAAACAACAATGACATCCCTTAAAGGAGCTTTTCCACCTTTTCAACTTCTAGATGCAGCGCCGTAGACTCTTCGAGCAATATAAAGAAAATAGCTGTAAATTTAAAAAAAGAACAACACTATTAGTTTCATAACTAAAAACGAGATCACGTCACCCACATCAGCCTATAGGATGACGGAGAATCTGGAACGTGGATGCTGTGTTTAGAATATGGCAACACTTTCGAAATGGTGAACAGGCGCCTTTAATCCTTTTCCAGACAGAAGCAAATTTCGTATGAAGCGATGCGTTACCGTGAGCCTACAAAGTCAAAATTGCTACACTCTTAGTGTAGGGTTTATTGCCCGATTTTGACGTCTTAGGTAAACCATCCTGCGACTCCATGTAGCCAGGAACAGCCAGTGTGGTTAGGACTTTATTGTTGTTTTTCTTGTACAGCTAAATTGTCCCTCTGATCGTCGTGGGCAGAGTAGAAAAGAAGGTAGTGACGCTTTTCTGAAAGCTTGGAATGAAATACCTGCTTCCATCAACGGCGCCAGAAGGCAGCACATGTCGGGTTCTCATAGGAGGCGAAACTTCAAATAAAAAAAAATAGCGACATCGTTGTAACCATGGCAATAACGACAATACCTTCGGAAATTGACGAAATACTCGTGCGTGGCCTACATCCAAAGTTGACGAACTTATTCCGTGTTTGATTCAAACAGTATATTCAGTTCGTTACAAGAAACGTGAACCACGGAAGAAGCTTCATCCTAAACGGCTGCTCAACACGCGCTTATGAGAACACAAAACCGTGCGTTGTACTTAGCGCCACTCGCACCTACAACCTGTTTTAAAATTGAATGTTGGATCAAAAAAAGTAAAAGTTGATCAGCCATTTCTGATCTATCTTATTTTAATGTCCTAATCTGACATAATTGTGATATTTTTTAAGCGATTAATTTTGTATTCTTATCGTGATGAATTTGTTTTGGTGACGCTAAATAGTTTCGATCTCCATGATGCTTTGCGCTTCCTGTTACTTGACGACAGCACCCTCTGGCGGTAAATCGCCGAAAACAGGTACTAGTTTCATCCAAATATTTACCGTTGTCAAAGAAAGAGTGACATTACCTTTACATTCTACCCTGGTCGGGTAAAGGATAACCCAATTTGGGTTCGTGCTCCCTTAAATTAGCAAAACACTTCTTGTCCTGTTGGATTTTGCTCCTATAAATCAACCAGCCAACCAACCACTTCTTATCCAGGGTCAATCCTAGCCTCAGCCAACTCCTGACATTTTCGGGATGAGAAGGCCCTCTGTGGTATCTTGTGCTCATGCCGATTGTGGCATGTCAACGATCTTGGGTTTTCGGCTTCGATTTCTCCAACTAAATTGTCCCTCTCGTCATCTACAGTGAGGCAGATAACCTGATTTGGGTTCGCTCCCCTAAGTAGAAAAAAAATAACAACAGCACTTCTTCTTGCCATGCTCATGTCGATTGTGGCATGTCAAAGCTTCTGGGTTTTCCCCTTGGATTATTCAATTAAAAAAAAAATCAAACTCAAACCCGTTAAAGTTGCCAGCGGCTTGCCTTGATTACATTCACTTGGTAGACGAGATGGCGAGGTTCGTTGCTGAGCTCATGTTCGATAACTGTTTCAGCCTCCTGATCTGTTTACAACAGAAGTGAAGTTTATTGTTCCGAACAGTCAAACACTGAGTAAAGTAGAACATTTCATACATAAACGAGACTATAACTGAAATACATTACTGAAAAATATTTATCCAGTGGAACGGTCTCTCCCCCTCCCCCCCCCCCCCACCCCGACGTTTTTCGGGATGAGATGGGTCGTGTCGTGCGTCGTGCTCATGTCGATTCTGATATGTCAAAGATTCTGGGGTTTTTTCGCTTGCATTTCGCCAGGTAAATCGTCCCTCTCGCCGTCTACTCTATGTAGTGGGGCAGATAACCTGGTTTGAGTTCAACCCCCTAAAAGTAAAAAAAAACAAACAAAGTAAAACTCTTCTATAGGGTAGGTAAAAAAAAAAACAATTAACACAGTGATGTTGAAGCTAATAGTAAAATGATAATGTTAATGGCTGTCAATTTCTTCTCTTCCGCATGCCATTATCCTCTTTTTCTTCTACACCAGATGAAAAACATGTTTGGACTGGTGCCTCAATGCTCATTTTACGTAACTACACGCAAGACTGTGGTTGCAAAGAGCCTACTGAGGTTTGTCGCGCTATCAGCTAAAGCCCTAGCGTAAGAACCTGTCGATTGTTCCTTAAAGGGCAATTACATCCATTTTGACATGCATACTTTACTTTTGAATCACTTACACAAGAACTAAACACAAGAATTGCGGTAAGAGTGCGTTACGCACGTACGATACAACAATTTAATTACTGCTTCCCAAAACACGTAATGCGTACCACCATTGTTTCGCGTGGAACAACCGAAACTAATGCCGAGAGAGATGGAGCTGTTCTGTTTCGACTCAGCCGAACGAAAGTCCACTGAGATAGCTGTGTTGGCTGTGAGCAGCTCAAGTGTCTGACGGACTTAGATGGCCAGTAGCTAAGGCCGTCAAACGTTTGAGTTACTTACAGCCAATACAGCTATCTCAGCGGACTTCCGTTCGGCTGAGTCAAAACAGAAAAGTGGCTCCATCTGTCGGCTGAGTCGAAACAGAACAGCTCCATCTCTCGGTATTAATTTCGGTTGTTCCGCGCAAAACAATGGCGGTACCCATTACGTGTTTGGGTGATGCAGTAATTAAATTGTTGTATCGGACATACGTAACGTATTCCTACCGCAATTCTTGTGTTTATTTATTGAGTAAGTGATCCAAAAGTAAAACATGCATGTCAAAATGGATGTAATTGCCCTTTAACTCTAAAGGTCAATGAAAATAATATTCGTCTCTTTATTTCCGTATTGTTTCATACGGTGATTTGCCTTTTCTTGCTTCGCTTTATTGCTTCTTCCCTAAGATTTCCACTTCAGTTCCAAGTTGCCTGTCCATTCCCTCTACTTTTACATAAAAAAGAAGCCATTCAAGTGCACATATAAGAACTGTCAGTGCACTTAATGGGCTTCTATTTATTTCGACTGTTGGCTGTGTTGTTCTCTCTTCATTTACTCTCCTCGCATCCCGTTAGCTTTTCCTGCACGTCCCTCAACGTCATCCAGAATAAAAATCTGTTTAGTTTGGGTCTCAGGCCCAGTATGAAGAAGAAGAAGAACACACGATGGAGCATCTTGGCTTCTATACAGAGTTTCCACCAAAATACTGATATAAATTTCCCTAAGGTTTCCAGGTTTCCCAGAGTAGTTGAGGTCAATTTCCAAGCTAATTTACCGTAATTTCAGGAAGGAATCTTTTTAACACGTTTTACTAGTTTTGCTTGTTTATTGGGTTTACACGGTGTAAAAGAATGTAGCCAGATGTAATGGGCTTTTAGGTGTCAACATAGACCAGAGCATTTATAAACTCAGTGTTTAATGTAGCTAGGCCTAGCCCTGGTATAAATTTGGAACCGTTTTTATTGGTTTACAAGGTTTTGCAGCTCAGAAGATTAGCTTCCAAGTCCAGCTTGTTTTCTTCTCCTGTGTTTTCCAGGTTTTGTGAAAAATCGGAGAATTCCCTGAGTTTTCCCTGTTTGTGTGAAAAATCGGAGAATTCCCTGAGTTTTCCCTGTTTTGTGT
>JAHWFP010105508.1:115782-139861 GCA_023313725.1 Lithobius niger | reverse complement strand
CCGGACCCATGTTTATAGGACTTTTTCTTCTTATCTTTGATCACACAGCGGACCCTCAAAATATTTGACACCAATTTCCGAACACCCTGTATATGAAGCTATTAGTTAATTTTGATGCAGATGAACAATGATTTAAAGGAGAGACCTAATTAAAAATGTAACAATTCATATACGGAAGAGCAATAGGGGAAAGAATAAATGCATTCGCTCAACATTACAACTTAAGCTGCCAACAGTTGACATACAAAACCTTCAAGCAAATCACACGGGAGAAACAGAAATCGTTATGAGGCAGTAACAATTAATACATCAATACCATACAGAAACACTAGACTGATTGATGCACCAAAATCATTTGTAGTTGCTAAAGTTCCCGAAGGAATTAAATATTCCTCCAGGTTGCAGTAGTGCAGAAAGCGTAGGAGAGCAAGCAGACCTAGCTGTCGCTGTCAAATTTAACTACGGTGCCTTGATGTTTTAGACTTGGTGACAAACTGAAATATTTTAGACTTGGTGATGGACTGAGGCTGTTTTACACTTGGCAACTGACTTTCTCGCCAACATGGGTTCAATCCCAGAGTGCTACATGTATGTTTACAGATAACGTGAGACGTCCAGATTAATTACGGCTATATTTTTCTATTTTTAGGAAATGGCTCTGGCTTCCTTAAGGTTGTGGAGCGGTTGTTCCGAGGAGTATGGACGCCTAGCTCATTTGAGATCATGCAACCAACTTTGTAAGTATCACACGCTTAGAAAGACTTAGTTTATAAATGTTTACAGGTAAGTGAAGGGGAGACAATAAATGCCTTTAGTGCCTAAGATAGGATATAAGAAAAGAAGTGCGAAATTGAGAGACCTATCCATGCATTGACGGCTTAAGAAAGAATTTCGTTTTTTTTTTAAGTGGCGCAAATTTGTTCTGGTTAACTTTGTATGTGTGCGAGGTGTTATTTTTAGTTAAGTTTAATAGATTTATACAATGAAAGTTGAAGTTATTTCACCACTGCTGTCCTTTATTTCTTGAACAGCCCAACAAAAGCATGCATCGTTGCATCAGTCATCTTCGTCCTCGACAAGAAAACCGACTACATTTCAGCACCTCACGCACTCGTCTACTTCGGTGTTGTCATCTTCTTTGTCTACTTCAAGTTGTCGTCGGTGTTGCTTGGCATCCACGACCCCTTTGGTCCATTTGAAAATCTTTTCTGTGCCATTTTCATGGGCGGTGTCTGGGATGCTTTGAGCCAAGCTATCTCAGGCAAGGGCGACAGCGCCGACTCGAAGAAAAAGTCGGAAGCGGCCAAGAAACAGGACTGAAACAACGGCTTGTAGTTTTGTGACAAAAGGATCCCTCCATCCGCTGTGTGTGTGAATACCGAAAATTCTTCCAATGTACTCAGACTTCTCGTCGCTTGAGATGGCAAACGTAACAACGTAAGTGCCGTTCAGTATTTCACGACGCTATTCTGACGAGACAAAAGGGGAACTGTTGAGAATTCCCTTTTAATACTTTTTTGATTTTCACAAACACTCTACTTTTTACGATTGCCCGACAATTCTTACAGCCCTGAATCGGACTCAAGATCCCCTGTGTGGTGAAGTCTTCTTTTTCGTTTTTCTTTTTTTTGAACGTTTGTTCCATAGTCCATTCTGACAAGGTATTTGTTACCTTATAAGCATTTCCTTTTGTAGATAACGGTATGTGACACTTTTCTTTGTTTTTTAAAAAGTCAGGAAAATATGTTCCCTTCTATACATGTTTTACTTAAATAGTGCAATATGTACTTAAAAAAATGTCTATTGGTGCTGTTGGATTTGGGTGCTAGTTAATGCAAGTAACAATATCCAGCATAATTTTACCTATTTCCTGTTCCTATAATGAGGGGGTTAGGTAGGTATCTTGGATAACGACAAATAGAAGCTTTCTACGAATTTAAAATACTTTTAATACAGAAGAGCATAATACGTTTACATACTACAGTAAAATATGCAGGTTTTCGAAGATGTAAAGGCCTGTCACACTGTTAATCTTGTTTTGCTGTTGTATGCGGTTCCACACTTAATAATTTAGGTTGTACGAGTTAAAAAATCTATCGTACCGGCATATTTAGAATTTTACATAGGAATAATTTAATGCGTAATTTGTGATATGTACGAAATCAGTTGTATTTGAATTGGTTTTAAACTTAAGATATTTTAGTATTTTCAAATTATAGCAATTATCATACTCGTCGCCACGTTGTTTTTTTGTGGCATTTCATTCTTGTAAACGACATTATTTTAAACTAAGGCCAAATTGTAATGAAAAATACAAAATGAAATTAGGGTTATGATGAAAATAATGTTAGTTGACAATGAAGTATGTATACCGTAGTGGCAGAGGTATTGAAAAGCCACCCTATTATGAGGTTAGTGACTACAATCAGACTTCAAGAGTGACGACGTTTATTTACATGCATAATAAATACGAACCTTAGTTTGCTAGTTGCTTTTACAAATTTTATTTTCAAGACGAAATGGTTTATAGACCGAAAAAGTTTTATATCGCGTTGATGAAAAATTTAGACTTTTTAACACAAATTTCAATGAAATTTATTTGGAAGCAGCCTTTCAGTCACATCGTGGACCATAGAGAGACCAGCAACGGCTCAATAAACTAACGTCCATTTCTCGTCACTTTGTTTTCATCCCCATTTTTGTTTTCATATAATGTGTGCATCCTTTGGAATGTTATGTACTTTCCATGATTTTCATTGTAACGTGTGACGACCAGCCTTGATCCGCTGAACTGCTAGTCCCACAACCCTATGCTCACAAAGTTCAATTACACAAGACGTGCAGATTCCTTAGACTTTCAAATGTCAATCGTAAGGCTACTACCATGAATACTCGAATCTAAAGCACTTTTTTTTCTTTCGGAAAAAGTCATTCAATAAACATGGCTAATCTTGGCCATCCTCGGCAGTGTTAAGACCACATGGCCTCAGTTAGACAGTGGGAATCGCGTTACTGAAAGTTTCTTAAAATAAACCTCGGCTATTACTGTGTTAGTTCTGCCAAAAAACGATCTCCGAGTGAACAGTTATGCAAAGTGGTCCAGAACTTTAGATTAGACGATTCGAGTATTAATGGTAGTTATTTGGATCCTCATACTGTACTAAAATAAGGAAAATGCAATTTTTCGCCTCATAATCATGTCTTAATGATCTTCAAATGAATGTCATAATATTCTAATGGTGATAACTGTACTAATGACAAATCATGTAGAACTCAATAATCATGTTGGCAGTATTTGGGTTTAGTGCGCAATGTTGTAAACATGCATTTTTACATGTCTCCATCCACAATAAACTATTTTTAAAAAAATTTGACATTATTGCAATTTCATTGTTATTGATTGGTCAAAATAGATTAGACTGAAGCCTTGATTATCGTAAGTCAGTGGGACAGAGGATTGTTGAAATAAAGGAATCCACCCAAAACCAAAACTGGTATAAGAGAAGCCGCCAAGTTTCCAAAAAGGATCAGCCTTTGAAAGTAGTGATATAATTCAAACAGGGAAAGACCGCCAAGGTTAATCCTATTAGCCAAGTTAATCACACCGACTGATAGTTCCAAAGTTAAATGAAAACTAGAACATTGCTGCTCGCGGTAGCAATCGTCAAGATTTTATTTAACGCCAAACGTATTATTCGGTGCAATAAGTAACTTGGCTAAGAGGTTGGCGGTTTTTCCCGGGTTGAATGACATCACTACTTTCAAAGGCCCACTTTTTTTCGAAACTTGGTGGCTTCTCTTATACAAGTTTTGGTTTTGGGTGTATATCATAAAATTCCGTAGGACTGTGAATGTACAAATTACAAAAGTTCACTCGGTCTTATTGTCACCTCTACTTTTTTTCTGGAGGAATTTTAAGTCTATAAAGTTTCTCATTCATAATTTTCACATTTGCCATTGGCCAATTAGCCGTTACATCAGCCAAATTGACATGGTTTGGCTTATTCTATGTTCATGCTACACATGCTTAACTTTGTTAAATCCCATTTTTGAGCCCACTGGCTAACAAATGCTGAGTTTTGTTTGCTTCGCTTACTCATTTGGCGCATCCCCTTAAGTTACTCGTGCAAGCGGCGACTACTGTGGTTTCCAAAACACATTAGAAAGAAGAAAACACTTTACCACAATACCGTGGAGAACAAAAGTTAGCACGTTCAGAAAGGAGTGGTGTATTGTGTACCTGGAAGATGTGATGCTGTGTATGTGGGAGAGACTCCTAGACAACTGCTGGAGCGTGTACAGGAACACCAGTACGACACCCGGAAAGGAGACATGAGAAATGGAATCGCACGTCCCAGCAAACATCACCACTAGGTAGCGTGGGAAGACACCACAGCGTTTCTAAGGTCCAATTCCCTCCAAGATTCACATCTAAGGGCCTTTGACTCGATGGCTATCAAGCATATCCAAAGAAAAATGGTACCATTGATGAATATTGCCAACCCTGCCTTTAACAACATTGAAAGGATTGTGCACCCTGTACTTAGCGCCACATTTCACAGGCAATGGTGAGCCGAGTTTGGTCTAGATGTGTAAAGTAAAGATGGTAGAGCCGGTTACCTGGAGACACGCTTTCGAACAGCTTTGACGTGTAGTTCGTAGTTTTTATGGATGTTTTCTTCTGAGGGTGGTGAACATTTTATTCACCGAAAATTCAAGTGGACTTTTAAAACGGTATTGTGGTAAAGTATTCTCTTCTTTCTATCCAATATAAGTTACTCCTCCCGAGGTTAACGTTAATCTACGCCATGGAGGTGGAATTGCTCACTCTATCCCAATTACACTCGTCTACTTGTCGGCGCCACACTAGCATATGTCTAGAATAACCAGCAAATTTTTCGCATTAACCAAGACGTACTACTTTTAAAAAAATTACATTTTTTCCTACTTGACTGGACCCTGTGATCACGGTTTGCATTTTGTTTCCAACTCTTCTCGCAATGAACGACTCCCTGACTCTTAATGGGATTTGTTGTTGTTGTGAGCCGCCTCTTTATAGCAACAATGTATTCTGACAATGAAGTTCGGAAACAATGCGCGCATAGACTTTTTGATGACAATACACACATTGGTTATAACAATAATTTTGCATTTATGTGCCACCACTTCAGGGCCATGTGCTTTTAGCTGCAACCCCTATTTTAGGAAAAGGCACTGCCCCGTAATAGTCTTTACTTGTGTGCCAAAATTTAGAAATTCAAACTTAATCGTAACGAGCTGTAGACGTGTCTGTATATCATACGAGAATTAAATGGTGGGCCTGCCCTTAGCTCGCTAGTAGTAGCTAGCCATTGACACAAATCAATGTTATTGAGGGCACGCTTTCTCCATAAAGGATACTTTCCCACAATTTAATGTGATTTTTTTCGTTTGTGGACCAAACATACCTAATTCCAATGATTTGCAAAGATTTGTACACTTGGGAATGTACACCAGTAGGCTGAAAACCAGTATAAGCTTGTTACAATTAAAATACAGTCTGCTAGTGAGCGGGCGTTTTACGTTACAATTAAAATCTACTTGGTGGCGAGACACTAGCGTGTGTGTAGATTCACATACCAAAGAAACAATTTAACACCGGAGTGTTCATTACTGTACTGCATGGTAATATGACAACAAACATACACGGTGGTCCAAAAAACTGACGACCCAAGATTTTCTAAGTCCTACTTTTTTAGTTAGCACCCATCAGAACCAGGAAAGGACAGAAATCTTTGGAATCATTGGATTTTATTTCTGTCCTGTTCTGAGGGCTGCTAATTAGAAAAGTTGGCCTTAGAAAATGTTGGGTCATCAGGTTTTTGTGGACCACTCTGTATTTATGCGAATTTTCAAGAAACCATTGTAGCAAGCTCGCCTCTGTTTGCCACATTGCCACTGATAAATTCGTGTTCATTGAAATTTAGTCGGAACACGACTGAACAAAATTTTTTTCAACAACATTTTTCTTTTTGGGGCCAAAGCTTGCTTTGGGCTAGTCTAAGTTAGGTATGGAATGTCACAACTGCTCATGCGCTATCTATTTTTAGGTTTTTATGACTTTTTATTAGTCTTGTGTGAGTGCCCGCTCAGGCTAGTTGCCTTTTGTTACCCGCCTCCACCCCTTGCCTACCACTCCCCCCCCCCCCCCATTACTTGGATTTGCACATGCATTTCTCGCCTTGCGTTTCTGGTCCATTGCGGAAGCCCCGACACTTCTGTTTTTTTGGCATCATCGATGCCCATTCCTCACGTTTTTTTTATATTTTTGTGTGTGTCCTTTTTGCTGCATTCCAGCGTCCTGCATTAGTACGTCCTTCCCTGCTCCGCAGGAATAGGACTCCCCTCTGGCCCCCAAAAGGCTCATCGGCTGTACCGGCCCGATGCGAGGAAGGTGCAGTACATCCGTGCTCACCCTACTTGCGTCCCACAAGGTCGTGCAGTCAGGACGGGTCTCTTTGGGTCTGCCGAGAGCGGCATCTTTCTTCGGGGGCGGTGTTCCACGAGTCCGCCCCATTTTTTGCCACATTTCATGTTTTTTGGATGATAATAAACAGTTTTACCATATACTTGTATTCGTGTCGATTCATACCCTTGCTTAGACAACATTTTATTACAAGTTAAAAGTGTAACGTGTTACATTGGCAAACGGTGCAACTTATACTTCCATAACAGTACAGGGCACTCAGGCAATGCGCCAAGTTGCTTTCCAGTGCTGTGGAGCTAACTCTTGGGTGCATCTTGTGACTGGTTTGCCGAATCCTGGCTGCAGCATCGCAGAACCGGATATGCTCAGGCATAAAAAGGGAGACACAGCTTCCCACCAGACAATAACCAACGTAGCACTCGATTTGAGAAGTCGGCCTCCCACACTCAAGTTCCAACCATGCACGTCACCCGGTTTCCGCCATTCAACGTTCGGGAAAATAGATGACAATGACCCCTGTTACCCTATACAATGGCAGGTTCCGAGGAGTGTGCATTGAGTAAGTGGATATTGTTTCCTTTATTTCTTCATTGTACGGTGTTACATTTTATTTTATGGGCTAGCTCAGTCAAAGATTTGAACTTGTGTTAGGAATTCTTTTCTCGATGTACCCGAGAACGAAGTTGTGGAAATTTGAGAGTAATGTTATGGGTTTATTTTAAACATGCACTATTTTTGCAGGAGATAAGCAGTGCTTTTCAAACAATAAACATACTATGGGCTTCTTTATTGTGTACAGGGACGACGCTAAGGGGGGGGAGGGGGCAATTTTTTTTGGCGGATAGTTTTATTCAACTTGACGTTTTTAGAGTTGACGTGACGTAGTGGCAATTCAGTTTGTCCCGACATTTCCTGTTCATTAATGATGAATTTTATTATTATTATTATTATTGAAAAAAAAAGTGTGATTTGCATGTTTATTAATGCATACAGGCAATTATACGTAGTAAGCTAGAGTGAGAGACTTGCGAGTGTCCAACAGCATGACTTGACTCTCTGTAAGTAGTTGTAGTTTCATTACGGCACTGAGATTCCTGCCAAACTGAAACAATCAGTCAAGTGTTGACTGTGGGTGGCCAGTGTGTTCCTTATGATCGTCAGCCACAGACCCAGTTAGTTCAAACTTTGCTATTTAGTTCTTTAACGTGTTGACTGCTGGTGCTGGGGACCCATAATTCGCCAACCACGTTGTTCATACATCTGTGAGTGTATCATTTGCATACTACCACTTGACGATATCTACACGCAGTTGGATTTGCAATCTAGGCATTGTCGCTTTGTTCTGAACTAGTAGGATTACTAGGTTTTACTAGGTTTTTACAAACACTAACAACTGAACGGAATAGCACTTAAAAATTAATGTTAGTAAATGGAGCTAGAAATGGAAGGATGATGATTGATGTGGCTTGATCCACATTAAACGTAACTTAGGTCTGTGGTTTACGTTTGGAACGAAGATAAAGAGCATAATCGATGTGACTACCAACAAAGCAAATGGTTGTGAAAGGAAGTCAGTAAAAATGGAACTAAATGGGAATATCCAAAACCTTGAGGATATGGAATTGGCCCAAGGTGTTACTTGAAACCTAATGAAGCTACGAAAATTACCGTAATGAAAACTATGAACCCAAATGTACTACAACGCAGTGGTTCCCAACTTTTTTCAACCCCCCCCCCCCTCAAAAAATGTTGTTCCGCAACCCCCACCATCCAAGTAAATTCCTTCGCCCGTCGGTTTCACAACTAAGGGGTCTGGGGGAGCGTTGTGAGCTCACAGACGGGCGGTTGTGATACCGACGGGCGAAGGAATTTCCTTGGGGGGGGGGGGGTTGCGGAAAAAATTTTGGGGGGTCGCAGTTTGAAAAGGTTTGGGAACTTCTGTGTTATTGTACATTTTTTTAAAAGATGTATGTCTTGGTTAATGCGTTGTGAGCTCCCCCATTGTTTACTGTTTGAGTGAGAATACTTGTATTTTCGTCATACATGCTAGTAAGAGACTCGTGCATCCCAGGGCATACGTCTCGGAATTGAACATGTCTATGTATCATCAACTGATGGAATAGCCTAACTATCTTCATTCATGCTAGGCGGACTACCATTTTAGCACTTTAACTTATAAACTGAATCATCTTCACCGATTATTATGCCGTCTTCTGTGTTTTAGCTTCCTGATAAGTAGTTGGGGTGATTTAAAAAATAAAATAGAGGACGTGTTACTTGGTCCGTTGATTTAATTCAGAAATTTTTATTTACTTATTCAAAATGAACGGCTTGAATTCATTTTTATAGGACTGGGAAATAAAGACGGCAAAAATCAAAAACACCGATAAATAGGACATAGTACTTTGGTTTTTACACCACGAGTAGCACTTACAGTCAATGCACAACCAAACAAGGGTTACTTAGCTGATTTTAGGTTCACCCACGGCATGAGTACAGAAACTGCTAATTAGGTTCTGATCTTTCCCTGGAATGCCTAGAAGGCCTGGAAGCCTGGAATGTTTCAAATGCCTTTCATCAAAGTTCTTTTGAACTACATTCGGCTGCTCGTGAAAGACACCCAAATACTGGAAAGGGAGATTGTTGTTCCCCGAACTCTTTAAACTGATGTCAGTACGACGTAGTTGGAGGCCCCAATAAAAGGTCTTCTCTAGGCATGCTTGGAATTCTGGGATCATATGCAATACAGACTAACTCCATGATGGACTTTATATTGACCATCACACTAAAGGATTTAACATGGTACACTACGTAAGTCAAGCAGAAGCAGCGCGACGCACGACGAGTGGATGGCCGCTGTGGATAAATTTTGGCCAAATTTCTGCCGTTTCGTTATTTTTTGACCGATTTAGACATTCCGATATACCATTTTAATCGTCTCGAAGTGACCTTTCCATTGGTGGAATAGCCAGATCAGTAGGTTAAAGCACTGATAAGTTGTTCAATAAAAACCACTAAACATGTGGGAAACCATACGATAAAGACAGATTAGCTTGCAGACAATTTTTCTTTCTGACAATTTGTGTCGCAGACAGGTCTGCTTCTGGGTTGTGAAGTACAGCTAGATTAGCATTTAGTGTTAATAAGCTTAAAATAATAGGGTAACTGACACACTTGCAAATTTTCGGTGGTTTACCGCATCACCATCTCAGGGTTCGCGTAAGATCACACGCAAAAAAACTCTACTTTCAAGTACTTTTCGAAAGCCAATATAATTTTTCAAGGATGTTTCGAAAACCAAACAAACTTTTCTTCAACCTGTATTAATCAACAAATTACTCAAATAAGGTTGCTCAGCTTCAAATAGGGTCTAGTTTACTGGGGAAGAGCCAACATCTCTCTTAACACTAAACTGTTCATGTTTTAACGATGCACAGGGAAAAAAAGCTGGAAGGAAAAAAATTATTCATAGTTTTTTGTATCTTGTTTCTGTTATAGGTTAGGTTAGGTTAGATCAGTTGCCTTGGCTAACATTTTACCAGGCAGGTTTAAGGAGTTTTACCAGGAAAAGTTTTTTCCATGGCTTTATTTCGCAGCTTTTGTAGTAAATGACTGATGAAAACGCATGAAGCAACACAATTTAAAAGATAAGCTCAACAATATTTTGTGACGACCATGCAAGTTATTTAAAACAAAATCCAGCTTTGGCTGTATCTTGCTCAATGCTGGGGCATTATTTTAAATTACGACCAACAAATTAAATTCAAAGACTTTCAACAAGGGCGTAGTTAATAATTTCAAGGAATTCAACGGCTTGAATTTTTTTTTTTATAAATTCAACATATTCAAGGACTTCAAGCACCTCATGCGAAACAAGCCATCTTCACGCAAGAGCAACGAGTCAAACAACCACACAAGAAGTTCGTTGAGAAGTGTTTGACTTGTGTTGTGGGCAGGGACGACGCTAGAATCACTTTACTGGGGAGGCGGCAGTGGGGCAGCGGGGGGGTGGGGGTGGACCGAAAAATTCTACTTTTGCGGTTCCTCCCCCCTCCCCAAAAAAAAAAGAATAAAAGTAAAAATAACAATCTTGCAATTCTTTCTCACACCCAACGTTCTTAACTGTTTTCTACAACATTTTTTGGGGGGAATAGTTTTAAATTCAGCTGAAAAAAAGATGATTTTATAAAGCTCAACAGTAACAACTATAGGCTTCATTGACGTGACCTCAAGTCCTTCCTGTCGCTGTGAAAGAAAGTAAGATAGTTTTTTAAGTAACCGGAATTTTCTTCGTTTAAATGTTTGATTTTGATGTGATGGTGGGGGGTGGGTCAAAATTGTAGGGGGAGCGAGCGTCCTCTCCCCCCCCCCCCCCCCCCCTTAGCATTGTCCCTGCTCGTGGGTTTGGCCTGGGAAGATGGTGAGTAGTGCAAATCACCGTAAATTCGTAAGTTTATCGCGTAAAACATTACTGTTTAGATTTTGCGTTTACTGTAACTGTTATTCGTGGCAAAAATCATACACTTACAGCTATACGCACTTAAGCTTTGTCAAAGTGGCATAATTTAGTTGGTCATCGCGGTTAAAGCAGTAAAATTAACACTTTTTGCAAGTTTCTAATACGCAGCCCATTTTAGTAAGTCTGACCCGACCTGACCGCCACCCGAATAACTTTTTGTTTTTGTGGGAGGGCTCCTCCCTTCCCACTGGGAATTTTAAGGTGTGCCCCCCCCCCCCTCCCCCTCTTTGGTGCACGAATGGTACACGATCAATTTGTGCATTCCTCCAAGTGTTCTTACCGTGTTGTTGTACTACATGTGAAAATTGTAAGGCTGTACTGAGCACATTTTTTCCTGCCGAGCCGATCGCTCAATAAATGCCTTGTACACCGAGCAGAACCGAGCCGATCAGTGCTGCCGAACAAAACCGAACACCTTTATTAATCAGCACTTGCTAAATACCAAGCAGGCTTCAAGAAACAACAAATCTTTTCACTAAAACAGCCTGGTGTTGGTAACCAGGCGAATGTCCGAAAAGTATAAAAAAAAGTAGTTAATCCATACGAATTACCTGCAAATTTAGTTCCTGTATTGAATTCTGTGGTAGCCGTTTAAACTTCCTGCAACGGGAACCATACATCGACCGTAATCATTGACGGGAATTGAGTAAACGCCAGAATGAAGCTTACGTTCAAGGTCCATCGGCACCTGGATCGCGTGCCAAGACTAGATGTGAGCCGCGCTGCTCGGCTCAGTTAGATGGACGTAATTGCTTGGTATACCGAGCGTTGCAGTTCAAGCTTTGCTCGGAGAGAATCGGTTCGGCAGCTCGAAATTGGTACAGCCTTAGAAAATTGTCATGATTATACTGACTACAATAAATAAGGTTCAACTATTTCTGACTTCCATTTGGTCATCTGCATTTGAGATATCGACACTTATACAAATGTTCAAACACACAAAAACGCTCACTTTCAAAACGGAGACACACACGAGTCTGCTAATATTCAGTCTCTCCAAGGTTTGGTTTGAACTCTGGCTACATCTTCAACTTCATCTGCTTTATAGAGTCTAAATTTGAATGAAAGCATGGCCTCTTAACACATATCTCGACACAGTTACAAGAACCTTGAGTACAAGAAACAAGATTGCTTTGTGCAGTGTCACGGGATAGAACTTGTTCACGGTTTCGCCATGTGGATTCTTTATACTTACATACTTACTTACTTACTTGTACAACCAAAAGTTCCATATATATGCACAGTTTATACCAAATACCGTATATCAAAATATTTGTTAAAAACTGTTCTTTAAAAAGAAGTCTCGTAGAACAGATGTCCACCAGTCCAAATTACTTTTGCCTCTTAGCTACTTCCTACTTTTAATGTCCCCTATTGCATAATAAAGTAATGTGATGAACTGAGCATGCAGGACGAATCCTCCAGTACTGCTAGTATTTGTGTGCAAACATAACATACCATTGCACTAAATGTTCTGGACAAGGATCAGGTTAATCCAACAAGTGTTAAATTAAAACCAATTTTATGATGATCATTGTTCAATCACAAATCCTTTATTGGCCTTCTCAACAATGTGTCATAAATAAAATAACGTTTGTCCTTTCATAGGATGGCTACGCCAGCCTGACACCTACATGTTGGCATTGGAATGTCCTCTGTCCACACATTTGTTTCAGGATTGTAACATTCCACAATGTCATACGTAACTGCAGCTGTGTACTGATCGCTGCTAGTGCGTCCGCCGATCACATACAATAACCCATTGACTGCTGCCACACATGGAGCAGCACGCTCTCGTTTCATTGCAGCAATTTGCTCCCACTTATTCTGCAAGAAAAATCACAGAAGATGCCATCAAACAACAGAAAAGTTATTTTCAAATCAAGAAAACAACATTGTTGGGCTTAGAGGGGTTGAGTTCAACTTTTTCACGTGGAGTCAAGTTCAAGTAGAGTTTGGGGGTATTGAGTTTCGAGTCAAGTTTCCAATAATTAGCATACGCAAATCAATTAAATCTGTTTTTCCTAAACCAAAAACACTGCACATGACACAACGAACTAATTACACTGTAACTTAACTGTACAACATAATCCACATTTTTTAAAGCATTAATTCTATAGAATTACATAAAGCTAAGTTTTGCTTTCATAAATTGCAAACAATCAACAAAACTCGAAAAATTTGAACATGGACTTTACAGATTCAAGTCGATTTTACACAACAAAGTCCACCACGAATTCGACTCAATACTTCAAGTTTCGCACAACCTTAGTTGAACCACATATTTCTGGCAAAATCCATCATCTTCTATTTTTTTAAAGTTTTCTGAAGAGGGGCTAGGTTTAAACTTAACTAGCATTCTGTAAAATGTCATCCTTTCGGAGGTAACGAGCTTCTAACGGTAAAATTACGTACTTTTAAAGACCTAAAACCCCGCATTTTCATAAATTTCAAAATTCACAAGGCATTTAATATTGAAGGTCATCAACTTTCTATTTTTTCCCCCATTTTCGAAATAGTTTCATAAATATTGTAATACACCATAAGAGTAGCCCAGAGGAGCGACGGGCTGCCTGCCTAACGCTCCACGCATGCTACGCGAGATGTTGGAAAATAGTGACGTGTAGTGCGTGCTTAACGTTGGGGAAGGGAGACGGGAGGTAGGGGGGGGGAATGTTTGGATGCCAAAGTATGTTGTAGATTTTAGAATATGTGCAGGGAGACAGCATGCAAACTCACAGTGATGGCTGGGAGACAATTGGATGTCGTCGTAGTAGGTACCTGTATCGTAGTTAGTGAAGACAAAAAAAAAAGGGGGGGGGGGGGCAAGTAACTTTAGACTGTTGTTAGAGTGTGAGGAGGGGGAACGTTGGCATACAAACTAAATTCCACAGGTGAACATTGCGTCAGGTTTTAAACCCAAAACGATGGATTTTGATAAAAGAGAAAAGTAATTCGCGAGTGCTGCAATTTGGAAGGGTGGGGGTGGGGGAAATAGAAACAGCAGCAATGGAGGGGTTGGGGTAGTTGAGGAGTCTGTCTCTCTCATAAACGTTTAGGGGTGGGGAAGGTGGAGGAAGAAATAATTGGGAAAGCAACGTTTTATTCAAAGATCTTTACTGAAGTTAGTGACAACCAGAAAACAAAAAAAAATGAGCTAAATAATTCTTTTAATGAGGAGTTGACTTGGGAGGGGGGGGGATCAGACGATAGTAGGTCGAATTCAACAAATAAGGGCAACGTCATTTCAGTGGTATTGTAAATTAAATTCCCTGTTTTCAGACAGGCTGTAAGCTAGTAAATTATAAATAGCAATCCAAAAAAGATCGTATAGCACAACTAAAATGAGCCGAGTGAAGCTCAAGCTCCGAAATCAGAATATGCTCTGTTTATGAACAACACAACGTGAGCAAATTCATGAGCACGTGCATGACTCCAGCACAGCAAAACAAAGAGAGTCTCTTGGTTTCAATATACGAATACTGCATACATTGTATGCAGTATTCGTATTATACATGCACATACTTCTGGGCTCAAAATTAGGGCAGATGGTTGGATTGTTTTCATGAGAGTTAGTGCGTTTTTCATTTTTCAACACCATCTCTTGCATTTTTCATCACCAAACCTGAGAATAAAACACTAACGGAAGCCAGCATTTGACTCCACGCTATTATCCACCCAAGCCAACAGAGAATCATACCTCCATTTAATTACCCGTTCCATTGAATACCAGTAAGTATCACCACAATTACAATTAACCCTTAAAGTGCGGGCGACGAGTATATTCGCCAAAAACATAAGCACAGCTTTGAGTCCTAAAAACAGAGTCCAAAGTATGCACGAGATGGCCAACAATGGAGAAACGACAACAATACTAGGTTCCCTTAACAAGCCAAGTTCCCTTAACAAGCCCTTAACAAGCCACAAGAGACGGCCGTGGCCGAGTTGGTAGAGGCGTGTGCCTGAAGTTAAAGAACATGTTTCAAGTTGCTAGTTCGAGTCCCGTCCAGGTTACCCCTACTTTTGTGGAGATAGAAAATTAATTCAGCAGTTAAAGGGTTAAGAATTAGCCAAGACATACCGTTTCAAATGAGTACCTTTCCACGGTACTGAGTACTTGCTCAGGAGAAGCAACCACACCCCCAACAGCATACATATAGTTGTGAAGGACAGCAAGGCCAATGTACGCTTTTGGTGTGCTTAAACTGGCCAACCGGTTCCACTCTTTTGTGACCGGATTGTAGCACTCAACCGAGTCCAGCTCGCTGTGCATGTCAGATAATCCTCCAGCAATGTAAATGAGACCTGCAACAATTAAACAAAAAAAAATCATCACATAATGAAATTTCTGTAAGGATTGGACTGGCGATTGATAGTAATTTCTAAGACTAGTAAGTTTCCGGCCAAGTGGCTACCAAGCCAGTCAGTCAAAAGATGCCTAACATATCGAACTGGTCAGTGATTGTGATTTTGTTTAACTACTAACCAAAAACATTTTAAGAGCCAACAATGTGCACCCCAGTAACATAATTAGCGCAATGCGTGATAATATGTCACAGACAGTGGAAGGCCGCTGCGGACTAATTTTGCCCAAATTTCAACCGATTTTGACATTCCAACACGCCAATGTAATCGTCTCAATGAGATCTTTTCATTGAGGCACGAGCCAAATCAATAGGGTAAAGATCTGAGAAGTTATTCAGTAAAAACGACTAAACATGTGGGCATCCTACAGTTTTGGTGAAAGCGCAATGTCATGGGGACCTGGCCATTTTTGTCTGTATGTGACGAAAAAACAACTGAGCAGTGAATAACTTTTCTGACAGGATTCGGGTTGCAGACCATTGGAGAATGCCCTGCTGCTGGGAAGTACACCAGAAAAGCTGTATTTATTCCAAAATTTAATAAAAATAATTACTTTTATTCCATGCAAATTTAACTTACTTTCACTTTACTTTGTTAAACATGAGATATGGCCCATGGTTTTTTCAACATCGGAACTGGACATCAAAATTAGCATTTTAGCACATTGGTGCAATTTTATTATTTTGGGGTAGTTCAAGTCAATGTGCGACTTGAAGCATTTACAGGAAGAATGCTTTGTGCACTTGTCTTTTCATGTTGGTTCCTAAAAGACATCGCTATCCTCGAAGCAGTACAGCAGCGTGCCACCAAATTAGTTTCAGGTCTCAACGATCCTCCTTTATCAAGAACATTTTTGTAATTTACAAACTTGAAAACATGAGATGAGGGAACATCTTATAAACTCACAAACTCACCCGCAACAATGACAAAATCCCTAAAGGGAAGCTGTTCTGCAAGATGGATCAACATAAATTGCACAAATCATACACCAGATTTCTTTCACCAAACCCTTCCTAAAGAGGGTGTGTGTGCCCCAGCCTGGCTGTCCACAGAGCTAGGCTCAACTGCTGTCTAGTGGTTTGATTTGTCCTTTTCCACCTCGTAGTTTTTTTTCAACTCTGGTGATGTGATGTTTGTTAGGTTATGGCAATCAGCAATCAAGCTTCCAGACCAGTAAATGTCTTTATCTTGAGTAGTTAACGATTTTCAGCGACCAGGTTCTGGCTGGCAAATGTTGGTTTCGAAACATCAGCTTTGTATAACCTTAGGAATTTCATTCTAATGCCTGGAACGACTCGCGGCCCATTTTTTTTTTGTTTAATTCACTATGAATGTGTATGAAGATCGATCACCAGAAAAAAAAAAAACCATTCACACACAGCTCTTGATAAGCACATTAACTTTTAGCTGCCTCAAGTGTTGAAAGAAGAGAGTGGAAAATCGCCTTAGGCCACGCCAAAAAATTATTTGTTCCTTTCCATTTTTACAGAATTTGATCTCAGAATATCCTGTCTCACATTAAGTATTTAAGGTTAGAAATCATGAAATAACCGAGTTACAGCCCACACTTTTTCAATCGTGATTTTTCTGCTAGGAATTGACTAAAAACGTCAAAATTCAACAAAATGAATGTTCTTTCCCTTAAATCGTGGTTTTTCTTCAGCAAAATTAATTAAAAGCTCCATAATCGCTCAATTCCACAAAAAAGACACTCACACAGTCTTTCTAATTTTCAACAGTACACTACTAGTTTCATCAGGTCCTCCAAAGGTCAAGGTCTATGGTTACATCCTTGCTTGTTGTTTGCCTCCCGGATTTGAATTTGGCAATTATCACAGACTCCCATATTTGCCACACAGCACAGATTGAGACATACAGCACGAGATTGGTTGGAAAAGAACAGAAACACTATCCATTCTAATTCGGCAAGGGACAATCATCTTCATTGCCTCGAATCAATAGCCATCCAGCACCATGTAAGAATGGGATCTACCTTACGAACAGCCAGGGCCCGTCGCACTTAGGAAAAGTGCTCGGAAATTACTCATTATGCTCACTTTCAAAAACAGGATACTGTCAGTATCTTGCAAATTTTCGATTGTATTTCAACTATCTTCATCAGGCAGGGTCAAGAAAATTGAGTCTTCTGGTTACATTTTCGTCTGCTTGTAATTTGGAAGATACTGACAGTATCCTGTTTTGAAAGTGAGCGTAATGAGTAATTTCCGAGATCGAAGTCATTCCACAGCGTTTCAAAGTAATTCAAGTAAGCTTAACGGTTTATTTTGTGAAAAGACTTACGTGACAGGTTGGCGAAACAGCGGCCAGATTGGCCCTATGCCCAGCAAGTATGGGAGGCCATGATGTATGCCATGCCTTGCAAATATGGGAGGCTGTGATAACTGCCAAATTCAAATCCAAAATCCACGCAACAGACGACAAGCAAGGATGTAACCAGAGACCTAAATTGACAAGAGACAATGACTTTCCGCGGCCATCAATCACAACATTTCGCGGGAACAAACTATAGTTTTCCCGCGGCTTATTAAAAAAGGTTATAGCCTATTAAAGAGAAAAAAAAAAGCTAAATTTTGGTGTTAGATCAGTCGCTTTACTGCTGAAAAGGAGTATTTGCTAGTTCACAACAAACAATTTGTATGCGTCTCAACAACCTACAATTCACATAAACGTTTAAATTTATGCCTATGCATGCTATTTTGAATACTAAATTGTTGAAAAAAGCAAAAAATAACACAAATTCCGTTAAAATCGAGTATTTGGGATTTCCGCGATTTTTTTAAATGGTCCCACACGCGGTAAGGTTGGCATAACACCAAGAAATTTGAAGCTAAAACAATTACTGTTAATTTCGTGATTTTTGAAAATCGCGAAATAATGGAAAATTATTGTCCCTAATAAATTGACCTTTGGAGGGCCTGATGAAAACAGTAGTGGTACGGTTGACAATTAGCAAGACTGTGAGTGTGTCTTTTTTGAGCGATTGTGAAGGAAATAAGCCATTTGACTGTTGATTATGAGTTTCACGGTAGTTGTGTTAACAATGTTTTTAGTAAAGCAAATTAAACTAATACACTAAATTTGAGAATAAATGCGAAAAAGACATTGCATTAATGCTACACTGAACCACATCACGTACATGAATTCAGATTTTTCCGAGACCCCACCTGGACAGAAAATTCCAAAATGAATTATAACGCCTCCCCCTTCCTTTTTTTTTTTATCGAATTAAATTTAACAGCCCATGGACATATAATAGGCGATTTACAGTACACGATCATAATTTAGAATGGGATAGCTATAGACAGCACCATCCCACATTACTAATGCAAATGAAAAGGCGCCATAGCGATCACAAACGGATCCAAGTCTGGCCCCAAGTTTATTCATTTATTTTGAATTGAATGTAAAAAAATCACATCCAACTAGTACAATTCAGTCAAAATTCCTGCTATTCGCCAACTGGGAATGGCCTCGTTACTTCAGTGGAGTTTAAAACATAAGGAGATTAGGGATGTGGGATACTCGAAACATTCGAGCCGAGCCGAGTATGAAACCTATACTCGAACATGGCTCGCTGCTCGCGTCCATACTCGAAAAATTCGAATCCGGCAAAAATGCGATAACTTCGTCAATTTTTGACCGATTTTGACATTCCAATATACCAAATCGATCATCTCGACGAGAGCTTTCCAGTGGTGCAGAGTAAAAGCCAATAACTGAAACTATTTTCAAGTTATATCCTTAAATTGGAAGGCCATGAACAAATTAAAGAGAAACTTGCAAACAAAATATTTCCATCAAATACTCGAACTTGGCTCGATACTCGATTCTTCTGTTGCAAACTCAGCTCGGCTTGGCTCGAATTAAAAATTTTCTACTCGCATATCCCTAAAGGAGATGCATGTGTGTTTATTTGAATTCGATACAATTCATTCTATTATTTCCCCTGGTTTTCTGAAATAGTCATGATAAAACAAAGAAATTCTGAAATCTTGTGACCTCAACAGCTCATATTTGGAGTCGACAAGACAACTAATTTTTAATGAAGATGCAAAATACGCAAAAAAAAAAAAAGCAACCGGAGAAAGTAAAACTCAAATTACTCTAAATTGTGCATTAAACATTCACGGGCTTAATTTTTTTATTTACATGGCGTTATAAATAAAAACATTTTTATTTTGCCACAGCAAAAACCTGTATTCCCTACGTTAGAGCGTGAAGTACGTATCGCAGTAATCTTTTGGACTGATCAGCCTGGTATATGTTCAGCAGAAACAAAGCTGATCAATACACCCTTACTGATCGACATGGATCAATTCAGTTGAAAAATGTGAACCCTAAGTTATTACCACAGCAAGAGGCTAGAGATTAAAACACCTGAACTGCACCTTGATAAGCCACGATTCCCATGGCACACCTTGGTGTCAACATTTCCCCACAAGATGTCCATTTCCCCACATCGGGATCATATTCTTCGACACTAGTGCCAACGTTGCAGCCAACCCATCCTCCAATGGCGTAAAGGCGATTGTACAAGGAAACCAATCCCAGTGCAGTTCGTGGCGTAGTCATGGGTGGAAGATGAGTCCATCGTTTCTTTGTTGGATCAAACACTTCACCATGCGCGAATATGGAAGAGTCATCACTCTCACCGCCCACTGCATATACAAGGCCATTCAGAGCTGCAACTCCATGACTGCTCCGTTCGACGCACATAGATGCACACTTGTCCCACTGTTTACGAAAGGTATCGTACACTTCAACATCACTCAAAGTAAGACTCTCACTCCATCGGCAACCTGGAGTTCGTTTGTAACCTCCAATTACGAAAATGTTTTTTCTTGCATTTTGGCGAGGACAGGCTCTTAGCGAAGGTTCCACCGAAAGACCTAAACGTGACTGTGCCGACAAGGCCCGCATTTCAGCTTTGTGATCTTCTACAATTTTGGTTAAAGCCACTTGTAAGCTAACATCGGAGCAATCTTTGATGTACCGGCGAAAAAAAGAATCCGGGATAAGCGGAAGACGAACAGCTTCCATCAGTTGGAACACAAAGCGGCGCCGTTGACTAAGCTTGTGAAAAATCCAAGGCATGGCAGCCTCAAATACTTGTTCTTCCAAATCTATACAAAGGCGTTCACTTAGCAAAAGTTCTTTCAGAACATCTGGTGGCAGTTCTAAAAACTCCTCTTCAGCAGAAACCGCTACAAAGTGTTGACAAATATAAGTTTCGACGGCTGACTTCAAGTCCTCACAAGCGTGAATGTCAGCAAATTGATAGATTCCTGCAAGAACAAAATTGTGTATTTAATTAATACAATACAACTTTGCATTGCAGTTTTCTTTAGCTACAGTAGACTCTCGAAACAACAAACCCCTGTACTGTATATGGAATTTCTCCCCGTAGAGAACAGTAATACGATTCAATGGTTGTAGAATTTACTATCGTACTTTGAATGATTGTTCAAATACAATTCAGAAGAAAATGCTCAAATTATAAGAAGACCCTATACTTAACATATTCTGCAAATTTTCAACAGGTTATCTTCGTTAAGCAAAACTTCAAACACTGCTTCCTATAAATTTACATAGTCCTAGTGTGCTTTCATAAGAGTAACGTAATTTAAATTTGTGCGCATGTTACACTGTTGCCTGGAGATTCACAAGGTCGCTGCTATCATCAGCCTCTCTATGCCACAACTGTGAAAGTTGTTCTCTTACATCTTTACTAATTAGGTTGCTAATCCCTGAATTTGAGGGAACTTGTAGGGTCATAAGCTTCGTTCCAGTAACTAATTCATGCTGCATGGCTAGGGATTATCAATCCAAGGATTAGTAAAGATTTTGAAGAACAACTTTCACACCTATGGCATAGAGAGGCTGACGTTACAGTTAAACCTCAATATGACAATACCTCTTGGAACCATAAACCTGTTTAACAATGCTATTTTCGAGGCAATCCAAATAACAATGCATGCAAAACCTGATATAACATTTTACTTCCAAGGACCCTTGGACATCTTTATAAAGAGGTTTTACTGTAGCAGCGGCAGCGGCCGTGTGAATACCGGAGGCAACAGCGCAACATGGGCGTGAATGCAAATTACTCCTGCAAAAAGTGCAATAGGACATTTGTACGAAAATTTGCACAATACGTTTAGTATTCTGTCTCCCTTTGAGTTTGAGCGCTTTCTACGGAAGCGTATTCATTGGTTGGCTAACTTCGGTTTATATGGTAAAGCTCCCTGTATATAAAGAATTTTAAACATCTCTCTAAAAAGAAAACTTTTTCAGTATTGTAAAGGTCTACTCCCATACTAAAACATGATAAGTAACCAGTTTATGAGACAATAAGAAAGAAAAATCTGAACCAAAAACTCAACTAAATTCGAATAGCGCCGCTCACAGAGGTCTCACGGACATGGGGATAGGCTTGAAATGTGCGTAGAACCATTTTTTTCAGTATTCAGTTGTTTGCTGTAAAGAGTTTACTGTAATAACTAAGGATACACCGATACCGATGCTAGATTGGATCGGTTGCAGATATTTGCGGTATCGGTATCAGCAACTTTCGCAGAAATATCGATAACTTTGACAAGGGCAAAACGAATACGATTTAGAACCGTTTGAGGCGTTTTGCTCAGGAAATTACTTAACTATCTGCATAGCTATCTTTTAACAGTTAGGGACTATTAAAAAGTTTTTAATTTTAATAATTATTCAACTTTTGCAGAAAACTACACTGTTGATGACGAATCAAAGGTGCAATTTTGGATATCGGTATCAGTATTAGTGTCGGCAAAATTTTTAAAACCAGATCGGTAAAGTTGGTATCGGTGCTGCCTTAATAATAACTAAGGCCACGCCAATACCGATACTGCGTCGGATCGGTTGCCCAATATTTGCGGTATCGCCAACTAGCAGGAGAAATATATATGTGAGTGATATACATATGAGTGATACTAAGTTAAAAAAGGTAGCCAGGTAGATGCACAGTGATTTCCTGAGCTCAACGCTGTTACCACATGTTATCTTGAACAAATCCGAGTCATCTCTCTTTTAGTTAAAGTTGCCCGTACTACAAAAATCGTTAACCAATCTGTTCCAGTATCCATATGGGTGCAACCTTAGTTGAACCATTTAACTAATGTAGATACATACGTTTCTGTAATAATCTAAATGTTTTACCTCAGAAATGACGCAGAAATGCTGTGCTTCACCTGTCTTCCCACTCCCAAAACTGCATCACAGTAATCGTGTACTTACCAATACAATTGGACGTGTGTAGCTGTTTTTTGAGGTAAGTACAACAACCTTTGACAACGTCTTGAAGCTGAAGCATATTGGCCGACACTAAAAGATCTTGGACGTTGTCTTGCTTTATTTCAATTAAGCCTACGGAAAAAAAAATGAGCATTTATTAATTGCACTAAAAAAACTTACAAAACCATGACTATCCAAATCTCGAGTGTCCCATTAAGACTGCACTCAGGGTTCACTTTGTTTTGCCCAGAACTAAACAAAACCAAGCAAAAATGAAGGCTTATACAGGATGGTGCAAAAGTCTGGACAAGTCTACTGCCATTCCAAATCGACTAAGAGGAGAACCGCGGAATGTACATACATATACTATGGGGGGGTCAGGGAGCAGGTATTGATGCTAGTTTAAATGACCTTGGAATGGTCGTTCGAGGTCATCAAGATGCTTAATTTTGAAGTACATGTCGTAGAATAGTGGTGTAAAGTGGAAAGTTGTAGAGAACTGTAAGCCAATGCCAAAGCAAAAAAACAGAATGAAAATCGGACCATTAGGGAAGGAATTATCTTTCAGAAAAGTTAGTTGTAATGGCATCACTTCATGTCTGCACGGTATCCAGCAGAAAAGGAGGCATACCAAATGAAATTATCACAGCAGCGCGTGATACAGATACAGGTTTTTTCTCTTACCTATCCAGAAATGTGTGGTGTGTTTACCACAAAATTGGAGAGTGGTTTCCTGAAGTATGCGTAGTTACAGATGAGGGGGGAATTTATTGCATGTCAGGAAGGAAGTGAACGTGCAATACTCATCTGGAGAAATACTCTCCCTTCACCAATACTTGCTTGACATGACTGATAATAAAATGAATCAACTTAACTAATTCTCATTGCTTTAAATAAAAAAAACATTGCCTAAAGCCATTAATCTCTCTTGGCCCTCCCTTCCCAAGGAAACATTTACAGATTCCCCCCAAATGTAACTGAATGTATGTATGCTTCCGGAAACCACTTTCCAATTTTGTGTTAAACACACCACACCTTTCTGGATAGGTAAGAAAAAAACCTACATCGCCGATAATTTCGTTTAGTACAGCGCTTTCTCTGCTTGATATCATGAAGTGGTGCAGTGAAGCTATTACGACTACCTTGTCTGAAAGATGACTCCTACCCCAACGGTCCGATTTTCTTTCTGTGTTTTGCTTTGACATTGGCTTACAGTGCTCTACAACTGTCCAATTTACACCACTATTCTACGACGTGTAGTTCAAAATTTAGTATCGTGATGACCTTGAACGACCATTCTAACGTCATTTAAAGGCCGGTTGCCACCAAATTAGCATTGCAGCATTTAGGCCTATCGAGTTCTCTCTCGCAGGAAGCAAAGAAAAGCACAAAGCAAAACTTTTAAACGCAACAAACAAGCTACGCTACCCCTTAATTATTGAGTA
>JAHWFP010105508.1:70108-105782 GCA_023313725.1 Lithobius niger | reverse complement strand
GCACGAGACTGACTATTCAACACAAAGTTACTCCATGTATGCATTATGTAAATTAATATCAAATTGAAAGTACTAAAGCGTATCAAAAAAAATATTTCATACTTCAATTTGTTGTTGATTTGTAGTTTGCTGCCAGATTTTCATGTTTGCCTAAATAATGAATCTTAACGTTACATAAAACATTGTAAGACATCATTCTAAATAAACAATTTTGTTCCTTGAGTGCCTTATTGTCGGTGGTCAATAAAGAAGCCTATTCTGTCCAACATAGTCACGCGAGAAGCCACGTTCCTCAGCTATTAATACAAAGCTCCGTGACTTGTACTGTGTACTTGATCAAAATGAAGCTCGTTCGAAATTGAAATTGAAAGAAAAAATGGAGAATGGTTAGCATATCAGGTTCAGATGGTGGCTGCGTAAATCTGCTGTAACTTTTATAGATGTGCTAATTAGTATTATTAATAACTACAGAAGACTTCCTCTATTTTTTTTTATTACTTAATTCTGTCATAAATATCATAAAATATTAGAAACTAGATGGACCCGTGAATTTCCTGGACTTAGTCTCCCCCCCCCCCCACCCACAAACCCACGCTCTTCTGCCCTCTCCATGGTCACTCGACTGCCCCCCGCACCCTACTGCATGCCCTCCAGCAGTGCAGGGTCTGTATACCTCCCTGCCCTTCCACCGGCACCCTTGATGCTTGGTCTCCCCCCCCCCCCCAAAAAAAAACCGCCCCCTCCCGGCACCTGCCCGCATTCCCATTCTGCTTGATGCACGCATTCAGTAAGCAAATAGTGTGATTTAACCTTCTCATCCTACCTTCCCCTCCCCGCTTCCCCTTCCTTTCTTCCCCTCCTATCTTCTTCCCTCCAACATCTCCCCTCCTCCCCTCCTCTTCTCCCCATCCCCTCTACCCCTCTACATTGCCACAACCCTCCCATGTTTGTTATTGGTGTTGCCAGATGGCAACAGTTGACTGAACATGAAAGAACTTTGTGAGGGGCGCTGGGGACCCGAGCAAAGCGAGCAGCATTAGGCGATCGGTCAGTGTCCTTGTCTCCAAACAAAGCGGTTGCTGGTTCGATTCCAACGACTGACCCATAATCCTTCAACAAAAGTATCAGAAATTAATTCTTGCAACTAAAGGTTAACAGGACATTTCGTCGAGATTTTGGCGCAGCCCCAAAAAAGACGCACACTTGTGTTTTCTTGAAATACCGATGGTACGGATGATTTACTTCGTTTTTTTGTTCATTATCACTTACTTCTTTTTACGCAGTACCAAACGTGTTCCAGTTACTCCAAACTAGCAAATTTCCGAATGCTTATACTGGCATTCTTGATTCTTCCTCAGGCTTGGGCAATGAGACGCACACGTCTGAGGCGTGTGCGTCTCATTGCCCATTTGCCCAAGCCTGAGGAAGAATGCCAGTATAAGCATTCGAAAATTTGCTAGTTTGGAGTAACTGGAACACTTTTGGTACAGCTTAAAAAGAAGTAAGTGATAATATTTGTTTTACTGAAATTCTTTAAAAACTTTTTTTTCACTGAGTAAGTCAGCATTCAGTATGTAAGCATCTGCTGTATGTTAATCTGCGTGATTGTTTCCGTCAACTTGGAAACAATTCACGTGTCTTATCTTAACAACAAGAGGGGGCACGTCGGGGTAATAATTGTTGCAATTCAAATTTTTGTTCATTTACCGAGAAACAACCGTCACGCACACAACGATTGTTGCTGCTTAGTTTGAAACAGTTCCGCTCAGCTCAGGAAGCCTGCATCTGCAAAATAAATACGCCATTCTATCGTTAATAGCTGCCAATTTCGAGGCCAACAGGTTTAAAACTATATCCATTTATCTGACACAGGGAATCTTTCATTTTACCCATCAACAATCAACTGTTTAGAAGAAAGTTGGAAATACACAACACGTGCACCAAGAATTGTGAAGCACCGTAGCAATGACATAGCATGCGCACGAAGAATGAAAAAAACGTTACTTTTAATTGTAACGCTGCTGTTGATGCTGTGGCTGATGCTGATTAATTCCCGGTGTTGGGTATTATATTAGTAAATTTCTGGTGTTGGGTATTATATTAGTAGATTTCTAGAAAATGCTGTAAAATAAATTCACACTAAGAGGACATATCTTGACATATTAACACAAAGTCACCAAGCGACGTGTTAAAAACGAAAAATGGCTTAAAAATTGTCTTTAAGTTGTTTAATAGTGAAAACAAGGAGCTGATTTGTCTTAAAATTTAAAATAAAATTTGCGATTTTGGCGTGGGAGCCCTTAAGTTGTAGGTAGGCTGGTCTACATATATGTAAAATATATATAGCTTATATATATATTTTTTTCTTTTCTTTCAGTATTAAAGTGTGGCAATTTGGCAGGACGTTTGTCAACTTCTTCAGCCTCAAACCTTCGTGTAATCCTAGACAAAGAATTGGAAGACATTCGCGCTGCTGGAACGTGGAAGACGGAGCGTGTCATTACATCAAAACAAGATGTAAACATCATGGTTCAAGGACAGCAAAAAAATGTCCTGAATTTTTGCGCCAATAACTACTTAGGTCTATCGGTAAGCCTTACTTATTTTTAGCTGAGCTGATTTCAATTGGTCATGTAAATTTTACTACAAAACTAAGATTCATAATGGTCCTGACAGAATAGACATCTAGCTATTTTCGTTGAATTGAATATTAAGTGGTTTGTTGCATCATCCAGTTTGTGAAAAAGTTTGCAAACTACAACAAAATTATCTGACACCAGAAAAATAAAAAATAAGTACAATCTAGTACCGAACCTCTCCGATAATAATAATAATAATAAATGCACAATGAAAGCTAAACTTAAACAAAACTTAAACAAAAATACACGGCCAAAGCCGAGTTTCACGTAGAAGCAGGAAGATTAACACCATACCACCTACCCCAAAATTTTATGCTCCACACAGTTCAGTAAACCAAAAATATTTTCCCTTGAATTTTCGGTGAAAACAGGCCGTTCATCTTCTTCAGAACACAACGAGGCACAAAACTTCGAAAACGAACGTTACATGGTTGTGGCCATGATCAAGCAGACGACGCGCGAGTGAGAGAACCACTGATCTATATACAATCACGCTGTCAAGCCCCACTGCTTGTCAAGCTTGACCTTCACACCAGAATCTACTGAATGTTCCATTAACACATGGGAGGCTCCTGTCAGGTTCATGAGTGGAACTTTCATGCCCTTGAAACGAAGAATGGCCAGAGATTCAAGGGCCCTCAGGTGTCCTCCTTGGAGAGAATTGGAGGAAAGCAAAACTGTTGTGGCATTCCACGCAATCTGGTGCTGACTATGTCGCAGATAATCTAGCACAGCCGCAGACAAAACGTGCCTTTTTGTCAATTTTTAGCCGATTTGGACATTCCCATACCCCATTTTAATCGTCTCGACGAGACCTTTCAGTTGACGGAAGAGCCAGATCAATAAGATAAAGCACTGAAAAATTGTACGGTAAAAACCAATGAGTATATGCGGGTAACCATACGAAAAAACAGATTAGCTGTAGATAATTTTTTCCCGACAATTGGTGCTGCAGACAGTGGCAGAAAACTCTGCTTCTGGGGCTTCAACCACATTATGAGGAAGCCGGTTCCAGTGGTCAATCACACGATATGAAAAGAAGTGCTTCCTGACATTGGTGTTCACACGTGTGCATTGTAACTTGAGGCGGTGACCACGAGTGCCAACAGATCTTATTCCTAAGGAGCTTATTGCTTGGAAAAGGCCTTCCGTCACCTTCAAAGTTTAAATTTGGTACTAACGAGGCATCGCTTCAACATATTAACTGTATGGCAGTCACTGAAAGCAGTCTTGGCAATTGGAGAGTTTGTTATTGATCTGAAAAGAAGTCCTTTGGAATATTAAGACTAACGCAGTGTCCTTTGGTACTACCTGTCTTGGCACGCTGAAAAAAATCTTGGTCTTCTCTTCCTCTCCCATCAGGGAAAGCCGCAAGTCTTGATGATCAAACCCTGTTTCCTGCAATCAGCGCGAGCTTCGCTGAAGCAAAGCGTTGTTTATCGCAGAAAAAGTGCAACGTTGGAAGTTTCTTTGTTACCCATCGCTGATCTTTCTCCAGAATATCATGATAAGTGTCATTGCCACTATGCTACTTTAGGCTGAGAATTGATGGTAAATTTCAGTATTGAGCCAGTTTGATGAAGTTACGCATGCATTAAATTACTTTAGCTAGCATAAGACTGATAGAAATTTTTCAGATGTTAAGTTTGTTTAACATGCGATGAAATACACCTTTCTTTTCTCGATTGAGAGATTTTTCGACTGTTGAAGTCCTAATACATGTGGATTCAAACAGGTTACTAAAAACTTTGTCAATATTTCTGTATTTTCCAACATGTATTATTTTTGTTTGTAGGCTTATCCAAAATTAAAGGAACTAATTCTTTTAGAATATTCTGTTCTTTAAAATTGAGAATTCTTTAATTAAAAAGTCAGTGTTACTAGGTGTTTTAAGGCCGCAAAGCACAAGCACAAGTGGATTCAAAATGACATTCTAGATTAATTTAAACATATTTGTAAACTGTTGACTCTTGAAACACTTTTAAACGGAGGAAAAAATACACAAGATTCCAGAAAGAAAAGAAGTTTACTACTCTTGGCGAATTTTTGATAGTCAATTCTGCTGTAGATGGAAAAACCTTCTTGACTATCTTCCTAAGGCACGCAATAAAAACTCCAAACACTAGCACTTAATTTACAGTCAATTCGATTCGAAATTAGCGCTAACTTGGCTTCCAATATATACAAGGTATATACGAGGTAGATGCGCATCATACCAGTGGTTGCGACGCTCGTGCACTGCCTCCATTATTTTGAAGGCCGTTATTCCACTTATTTCTTAAACTCTCTCTGTAACCTACATAAAAAAAACTGGATTGAAGGATTAGACGGTCCCTGGATATTCATCCGCACGGCTTTCTCTCTGACGTGGTGTTGAATAACCAGGGATCAGAGGCCTCTCAGGTGTGTGTGTGTGTCTGCTCGAGTTTGAAATGAGCAACGTTTCAGTTACTTCCCAACGAATGCGGTGTGAGGTGTCCATCTGGTGTACTGCTGGTTACAGAGAGTTTTTAAGAAAAGAGTGGAATAAATGCTTTCAAAATAATGGTGGCAGTGCACGAGCATCGCGACCACCGGTATGATGCGCACCTACCTTGTATATACCTTGTAAATATCGGAGGCCAAGTTAGCGCCAATTTCGAATCGAATGGACTGCAAATATGCGCTAGTGTTTTGGAGTTTTTATTGCGTGCCTGGGGAAGATAGTCGGCTAGGTTTTTCCATCCACAGCAGAATTGACTATTGAAAATTCGCCAAGTGTGGTAAACTTCTTACCTTTCTGAAATCTTGCGTATTTTTTTTCCGTAAGTAATGACGTCTGCTACGTTCCAGAGTATCCATCTTGATGTTTTTAAAAACTCTTATTTGCCATATTTTTTGTTAACCAAATGAAGAAGAGTTCATGAAAAAAAAAGACTGATGTTATCTGTTTTAATTCACAGTATTTTCAGTTTAATATTTTGTAATTTACCCGATTGTCTTTATGCTTTTCAGTCTCATCCTGAAGTAGTAAAGGCTGGTCTTGCATGCTTGGAGCAGTATGGGGCTGGCCTGAGCTCAGTTCGTTTTATTTGTGGAACACAGGTAATAATCTGATAAAAACACTGAATGCACTTTGTTTAATTGCTACTGCGCCTCGGCCGAGCCTTACTTGTCATAAACAAGATAAAAGTTGACGCAGTTAATTCCAAGTCCTAAACTTGCACAAAATGGCCAATGATGGACAGATGCCTACAATACCAGGTTCCCTTACGAAGCCTCTAGGGTCGCCCATGGCTGTTATAGAGGCGTATGTCTAGTTACGGAGCTCTTTGAAATTGCTCTTTAGAGTGCTGTCTAGGTTAGCCCTATTTTTATAGACTGTAGATACAAAAATAAAATGGCACGGACATACTTAAGTTATTTGTGTTATATTTTGCGAGTAAAGTAGTTTACCTATTCTGAAACAATGTTGTGCTTTGTGTACATCTTCAGTTGACACGTAGAATACCGTAAATTGTGTATTGAACGTAACGGCGTATGCAGTTCATTTGGCAAAAATTGGAGTACCTGCTAAATAAAGCAAGACCCATACATCTATGACAGAAAATTTAGCAATTAAAACTTATTTGAACAATGTCAGAAAGGCCAATTTTACATTCTTATAATTATTGTAACGCGAGGAGAGTGGAGAGGTCTTCCTGAAGGTGCAAGTACAGGAAGAGTCCTCAGGGAGGGGGAGGGGCCAGTAAGCACAGCAAGCAGTGTGGGCATTCATTTTCCCCACTATCTTTCCATTCTCAGTTTTAAGGTGTGGGCGTGAACTCCACTGTTTCACGGTTTTGACCTCAAAAACATTTGGAGGGGGAGAGGGCGTTAGCTTCACTTGGGTGTTTGATACATAATTACATAACGGCACTGCAATATAACATACTGGTTATTTACGTTTTGTTATTCAAGTGTGCAAAGCTGTCCTTTGTAGTCACATTTTTTAAATAACCTTTGGCAGACGTTCCTTTGGCACAAGTTTACATAACACCCATGTACCAAAACCTCTCAAAATTGTTGATTTCCGGAAACGTTATTTTCTTTTATCTGTAGTGGATTTTAGGTACGGAAAGAAGTAAATGTCATTTTGGGCAATGGACACGTTCTACAACCCTGTGTAGTCAGAATAAGCCAGGAAAGTATAACTTGGAATGCGTGCAAGTTAAGCTTCTCCTATATATACACGCAGAGAAAAACCAAGCTGTCTTAAAGGGACATCCAGCCTGCCTTATAACATTCCGCGTGCCAAATTACAGCTGCGCGCAGATCGTCATCCGAGCAATTACAGCGACATGGTCGGCTGGGGTGGTAGCTGTGTTTCTCGCATAGCTGCTGTCTCGGTTGGCTTTGGGAATAGTACACGAGACAGAATCAACTCAACGATTGTGTGGTCACAAACCGGAATGATTCTCATATTTTAAAATCACAATTTATAAATTTCTAGGCTAGTGTCTTATAATTTTAATTTTTACCGCATTAGTCTATTAGATTTTAGATTTATTTATATTTTTTATTTATTTATTTATAACATAATTGCAGCGCCCACTAGGGCAAAAAGCAATATCAAAATAAAATACACCAATATACAAAAAATTTACAACAAATTAAAAAAAAAAACACAACAAGGCACAATATGCTTAAATAGTATGGCTACATTCTAAAATTCTTCGGTTAGAAATCACTTTGGTCGAAAAAGCACTTTCAGTTTTGCAGGTGACAAACTCGTTTGGTAGTTTGTTCCAATCAATAATAGTACGGGGGAAAAAAGACCCCGCAAACACATTTTTCCGACACTGATACCTCTTTACCTTCATCGAATGGTCTAGCCTACCAAGAAAATCGGGCGGTTTACAATATTTATCAGGATCAAGTATGGTTCGTCGATGCAAGATCCGATAGAAGAGCATCAGCCTATGGTCTTTACGCCGGTTTGCTAAGGATTTCCATTTCATGCTATTACACATCTTTGTGACACAAGCTTTTCTACAATAATTCCCATTGATCATCCTAGCCGCCCTCCGTAAAACTCTCTCCAGACATTCAGAGAGATGTTTGGTATAAGGATCCCAAACAGCTCCACAGTAATCTAATTTCGACCTAGTTACAGCATTGAAAACAATTTCACGGACCCTTGGACAAGCATCACTTAGAATTCTATGAAAAAATCTGATTTCTCTGTTGGCCTTTGCACATACAGTTTCAATATGATCAGATTACGTCATTTTGTTGTTTATCGTAACACCTAAACAAGACATACTCTCAAGCCTCTCATGGTAATTATTAGAAAATTAGTAGATGTACACGCTGAGATGAAACGCCATGATTATTGTACGCACGCAATGCATCATATAGTTATGGGTCGTTCTTAAATATAGTTAACAATATTCAACAGAAAATCTCCTAGACGCACATTTTAAAACGGTTTTTTAGCAAGGGCAAGACTGGCCGTACTTGATGTGGTGGATCGAGAAAAATGGCGCTGGGAGGTATATCCCTTTAACAGTTTTCTGCACTTTAAAGTTTACGCCCACTCTCGGTGGCTTTAGAAAGCAGTTGGCACCTCTTCCAGGGATGCTACCGGCGTGAAAAAATTGAGAAAAAACTTTAAATTTGTTAATTTTCTCCATTATTGCACACTTTCACACAGAGGACACTACATTGTCTGCAAATTTCTGACTGCTTTAATTGCAGTGTTCATCAGGTGCTCCAAAGCTCAGCTTTTTCCTCTGGTCACATTCCTGATCACTTCTGAAATTTGAGTTTGCCGGACTCTGTAGCCTCCTGTATTCAGGTGGCAGTCTTGTTGTTCCATGCTTCCATTTCTTGTCAAGTTGCTTCACCAAGTCCCTTCCAACGAGATGTTTTACGTTTGGATGGGATGGTCCTTGTATGTTGGTTAGGGGTACTTATCGGACGCTGAATGACAATAGATTCAAGGTATCGAAGGTGGTTATCGCTTGTTGGATTTCATTAATCAATGTTACTGCCCAACTCCACTCGATCTCATGTTGAGTTGCCGCACAATGGACTGCAATTCCTTTCGCTTCCACTTTTTTTCTGAGGTTCGCCATGTGTTGGCTCAACCTAGTTCTCACTCCTTTTCGGTGTCGGTATCCGGAAAATATTTGTATTCTACACATTGTACGCACATTGATTAGCAATAATACTGATGGAAAGTTGTTTATTTTTCCCAGGATATTCATAAGAATTTGGAGCAGGCCATTGCTCATTTTCATCAGCGAGATGATGCCATTTTATATCCAAGCTGCTTTGACGCCAACGGAGGTTTGTTTGAAGCTTTATTGACGCCTGAAGATGCCGTATTTTCTGATGAATTGAATCATGCCTCCATCATTGATGGCATTAGATTGTGCAAAGCCAAGAAACATCGGTATCGGCACAAAGACATGGCAGGTTCGTGTAACGTGTAAGTTTTAGAACTAATTATTGTTGCACATACCTGATTGTTGTCATACAGTTAAACTAGGGAAAGCCCAACATTTTCCCCTTGCACCCATCCTTGGAAAAAGCTAGTTGCGGCACTGGTCACTCTCACAAGGTTCATTAATAAAATCTTCACCACAATTTTCGCCCATTTTCAAAAAGAAGACCCTCCTTAGTCTTGCAAATTTTCGACAAAACTTTCGTCCGCTTCTTCAGGCTCTTTTAAGGACTAATTCGAACTCTGATTACATCTTCCTACTTTGACTTCGACGTTCTTCAAAGCGGTGTTTATTGGTGAAACACGGAAGGGAGTGCGGACGAGGATTTGACAGCACATGGGAAAAAACAGGAATGAAGCAGAGAACAACGGTATTGCGATCCATTGCATGGAAACAAAACACGACGTTGGATGGGAGGAGACAAAAATACTGGTTCATGCCAACTCTGCGAGAGACAGTCACCTCCGATGTCTGGAGTCAATTGCCATTTAACATCATGTTAAGCACAGTGTCCCCCTTATGAATATTCAAGGGCCGCCAAATCCCAATATCATGCACTTAGTCAGCCGCGAGTTGGATGCAGTTCTTGAACGTGGATGGAAAGGAAAAAGCAGTTTGATGTAGCCTTGTAATGTCCAGAGGCAACAATCAACACCGGAAGTGAGCTTGCTTTGTAAAAACCGGAGGCTACGGACGCGCGTCAATTCAAAGGAGGAAAAATGTCGTAGTCAAAGTAAGAATATGTAATCAGAGTTTGAATTAGTCCTTAAAAGAGACTGATGAAGACAGACAAAGTTTTGTCGAAAATTTGCAAGACTAAGGAGGGTCTTCTTTTTGAAAAAGAGGGAAAATTGTGGTGAAGATTTTATTAATGATCGGTGTGAGTTTCAAAGTAATTCCAATAAAGGATTTTTTAGTGATTACAAGGTTCAAACTTCAAACGCTAGCTAGAAACCACACTTCGAGCCACACCTACGAGCCCTCGAATGCCTTGCTATTCACTTTCTCAGAAACAATCATGTGAAACTCATGATATAAAGGAATAGCCAATATTACCACACCAGAGCTCACCGCTGGTTTTTCTTACATGTGGAAAGCCTACTTCCCTCCACCACCACCTAAAGAAGGAGAAGAGAGGGAGCCACTGTCAACATAACTGGCAGTTGGCCCCACTACATGTTTTTCAAATCTTAGTGATGTTACGTTAGTGTGCTAAACAACCAGTGCCTGATGAAGGCGGAAGACTTATTTAAAAAACTATAGTGAATCCTGCCGAAAATTTCCACTACAGAAGCAATCTGAAACTTCAAGTTGGCGTAAGCGTTATTGTCTCTTCAAAATTTAGCTGGAAAAGTCTCGACTTTAGGTAGGCCCTTTTCCAGGCTTGAAACTTATTGACAGCTTGTATACATCAGACTGGAAAAGGCTAGAATTTACCCGCATTGTAATTTTCAAGGAATCCTATCCGGACTTACTATGACAAAACTGTTGCCGTAAACTGATTTGAAAAGCCTTCACTCTGATAAACAATGGCTATCAACAGTGTACGTACCTGTGAAAACAGAAAGAAAGCCTGTGAAATCCACGCCAATTGTAGTATACGCTATACTAATACTACCACCCCTCAAGGGTCGTCTTAAGTGAAAAGCACACTAAGCAAAGTTTGGTAACGATTTGGCACCAGTGAATGATCACTGGCTCTTATTACATGACGATGACGGTATATCACATACTTAAAGGGCACAATTACATCCATTTTGACATGCATGTTTGACTTTTGGATCACTTACACAATAACTAAACACAAGAATTGCGGTAAGAATACGTTACGTACGTCCGATATAACAATTTAATTACTGCATCACTAAAACACGACACGGAGGTCGCCATTGTTTTGCTGGAACGCACAGAAATTAATGCCGACAGACGGATCTCTTCGATTTCGACTCGCAGCCGATTGAGATAGCTGTATTGACTGTGTGGAGCTCAAGCGTCTGACGGCCTTAGCTAGCAACTACACTGCCGGCCAGCTAAGGCCGTCAGACACAGTCAATACAGTCACAGTCAATACAGCTTTCTCAATCGTCTGCGAGTCGAAATCGAAAAGTGACATCTGTCGGCATTAATTTCTGAGCGATCCAGCAAAACAATGGCGATCTCCGTGTCGTGTTTTGGTGATGCAGTAATTAAATTGTTATATTGGACGTAAGTAACGTATTCTTACCGCAATTCTTGTGTTTAGTTATTGTGTAAGTGATCCAAAAGTCAAACATGCATGTCAAAATGGATGTAATTGCCCTTTAAAAGGCACGTGACCTAGGACTATACAATGATGTGGAGCGAATCGCCACCTTGAACATATATAATAATAATCTTTATTTCATCCAGTTAATAATACGCGACAGCACAAAAATATACTAACACAGAACAGAGACATATGAGACAGTAAACTGTGATAGTTCCTTGTGAACCAATCCAAATATCGTTTGAGATCTGTCCTTGAGAAGACACCCAAGTCTGCAGTATTGAGCATGAGCCCATCTAAAGTAGTACGATATCGATCTAAAAAGCCAACCAACCCTTCCCACCGAAGATGTCATAACCGCAGCAACAAGTCTGTTATCATGCGAAAGCAGATTTTAATACCACTGCACAAAGTGCCCACCCAACACAACTAGAGGTGCACCAATGTTGGTATCGGACATCGGAAATTGGCCATTTTTGGCTACATCGGTCATCGGAGCATCGGATCAATTTTAGGCAGCATATGTTAAAACATTGGCTGTCCACAATTTTATTAAATCATTTTGTCACAGATTAGCCTATAATTAACTTCAGGGTGCTAAATTTTAGGCCTACATAAATTTTAACTTTTATTTGTGAAATCCGCTTACTTATGTTTGACTACATTAAAAATGTTATGTAGTTTCACTTTACTTTCTTAAACATCGGACCACGAAATATCAGAATCGTATATCGGCCGATGTTTTTTCAACATCGGAATCTGTATTTTTGCACATCGGTGCATCCTTAAACACTACCTCAAAAGATGACACTCCTGCTGCAATAGGGGAGTTTTAAAAGTCAGCGGCTTGCGACTCACTTGCAAGCGGAAACGCTGCCCGTTTGTTATTCCAATGGGAAAGCGTTCCCCGCGGCCAAGCTGATTTTAAAAACAACCCTAAATACAACTGGCATGGCTAAGTGAAAAACGAGGGACACCAAAAAATCTCTCGACACTGTTGTGATAAAACATCCCAAGAGTGACAAGAGCTTTCCTCGTATACTTCAACCACAGCAAATCACCATACAGAGCACAACATGATGAGAAGAATTTTGCTAACACGTGCACATCAACATCCTTAAACTTGCTGTACAAACTGTTAATAGATCTTGGAAAACTATGCTGGCAGCACTGAATGCCCAAATCGTCATGAAGAGAATCAGTGACGATATGTCCAAGATATTTAAAATCAAACACTCGTGATAGTTCAGTTCCACTAATGGAGACGGGTGCAACAATGTCACCTCTAGCACATCCAAGATAGTTACCAATTTTTCTCTTTCATATGTATGTTTGCTCCTGTTAATTGAAAATGTTTTTGTTGCTTACATTGGCATATTATGACTTTTAATGAATTTTTATTGAAGTTATATTCTTCGTATCGCTCAGTAGTAAAATAAGCACACACAAAAATCTTTAATTTAGCGTCAAGAGTATTATTAAAGGGAATGCAAAAATGGAATACTGATTGTGAAAAATTGCATGGAGTATGGAACTTCTGATGCTGGAAATGGCCTGGAATTTGGTTAAGATAAGAGTACGAAGCCTGCTATTAATTTTATGCCTAGCCCAACAATTTCAGTGAAGCAATGAACTTTAACCACTGGTCTGCTAACTATCGAAGGACAAAAGCTGGTCTAAAAACATATAAATGTGAGCAGTGATTGTGGGAAAAATTAGATTCCCTTTTATCCTGCCATATAAAACACGCTCCCTCACTCCTCTCCTTCTGAACCAGTCTGTTTGATCGAGTTAAGTAGCCAGTGTGGATCATTTGACCAGCTTATCCCTTATTTTACGATTGAGAGCTCAAGCATAAAGGAAAATCCCAGTCGCAAATTCACTTTAAACTTTTCCTTGATAGGGAAGAGAAACTAACAGGTTCCTTATAAACAGCAATGTTTCCGTACTTTAGCTTGGAGACCCTCCAACTTTTAGGAATTGCTTGTTAAACAGAATATTTGTTGGAACTGAGTTTACTAAAAATGGTGTTGACTGCCTTAGAAATTTGAACTGGTGGTTCTCACTTGATCACACTTTTTTTCCATTCAGATTTGGAAGACAAGTTGAAGAATGAACAATCATCTCGGCTGCGACTTATTGCTACTGATGGAGTTTTCAGCATGGACGGCAATGTTGCACCTTTAAAGTAAGGGTAATTATGTACCTAAACAATGAGCACTTTCGTAAACGTATCTTTAATTTCGGCGCTGCCTCCACTGCCCATTAAAGTTGTTCGTAAATGTGCAGTTAATTTCTTATCCCTCAGCACGACGCCACTGATGAATGGTTCATCAGTGGTTTTTTTTTTAGATGGTTTTTGTGCTGTATCCGTAGACTAAAGATGCCATGCCAGTATTATTGTTGACTTGGATTATTATGCAAACTTAATTAACATATGGTGGAGATTGTCTTCACAAACAACGTTCCCATTAAGCTAAAAGAAAACAAGCTACTGAATTATAAGAAAAGATTGCATTTATTATCTGGCAGGGCTCGAAGTAAGAATTTCATACTCGTGGCAAGTTTTATCTGGCAGCAAAAATTGTCTTGCTCATGGCAGTGGGGAAAAATATCCTTCATGGAAGAGGGGATGGCTACATCAATTCATTAAAAAGTAAAATCACATGACCATTTTGTCAGCAATAAAACAATAAATGTTTAAGAAAATTATCACGAGAAGAAAAATTTCCTGAAAGTTTACCAAAACAGCTAGCCGATAGCAATTCCAATCACTACCAGATTTGATAACGACAAGGGCGAAACGAATAACGAGTTGGTATCGGGGCTTCCGTCTTCGTTTCGTTCTCCTATTTTGCTGTAAGGCCATGGAAAGAGAATGTTTTGGTTCTCAAGATATTTTTTACAAGCCCAAAAAGTCACCCGGTGACCAGGCTTTTATTTTTATTTTTTATTTCGGTTTGAAACGAAGTAACCTAGCATCTCAAATTGGTTCTTTTTGTTTAGATAGTGGTAGTAAATTTCTAAACTATTTCAAACTACAACTAAACCTAATGTGTGCTGGATAAAGTATGTGCAAGAAAGCTCATTTCTCTCAAAAACGTTTCTTAAGTAACCTTTTGCGGGTTATTTTTTTATTTAGCCCCCCCCCCCTCCCTTCCAAAAAAAAGTCACCCGGCAGGGCCTGAGAACTGATAATCTTTTTTTCGTTTCGTGGCTTAATGATTGTTGTTTTTGTTTTCAGAGATATCTGCAATCTTGCTGAGAAGTACAAAGCATTAGTCTTTGTTGACGACTGTCACGCAACAGGATTTTTTGGAAAAACAGGAAGGTGAGTGTTAAATTGTACATCAACGTGAACAGTTGAACATTGTTTCTTTGTTCGTTTTTTTATTGGGTTTTCAGTGTTTAGAATGATTTGCTGTTAGACTACGTACTGAACTAATTGGAACGAGGGGAAGGAGTATTCATATATTCCAGTTATGTAAAACAAAGAAATTACAGGGGCGCTGCTAGTATGAAAAATGTGAACATTTGCTAATGGTTCTGTGGGTGTGATTGTGATTAACTTAGCCTGAAGGATTCACGATAGAGAAAACAAAAGCCTATGTCACCAGAGAAGATTCGTTTTGCTGTGCAGAACATGAAGTCGCACACATCCTAATGCCTGTAAAATTGAGTGTCTTCCGGTTGCGGAGCTTGAGCGTTGTGCTGCACGTTTCGATGGTGGGTGTACGATCAGTTTTGGTTGTTATTGATAACTTATCATAACACTGTATATTTATTGTATTCCAGTGCACCGAGCTACGTGTAAATGAGGGGAACAAAATGAAAATTGTTAACAAATGTAAAGGTACTAACGAACACAAGGGCGACAGAACCTACATTAGGGTCGACACAAAAAAGTTGATTGTTTATCTCTTCAGTCTCCTTAGCACTGCCACACCCTATACGTGGTAAAGTGCTCACGGCCTTAATGACTTCAGGTCTTGCTGGGTTCGAATTTCGCACTACTTTCCTAAAGTTAACAAGCCTGCAGCAACAGTTTCACCAAGCCACGGCCAAGCCTTCTGTGTCACCCATGCACGCAATAATGAGAGAGTAGGACGAGTTTCTTAATGGTGCTCCATAATGTTGCGTGCACGCCGCAATCTCCACAAGTTCGATGATTGTGCCAATACATTGGTAAAAGCAGTGCTCGTTTCACAAGTCCATGGTAGACCTGTACAAGCCCATTGATGAGTAATTAGTGAATATTTCACACATGGCTAGTCCGTAGAGGGACAAATACATAACCCTGGTTTTAAGCTGGTGTATTTTTACTTCTTCAGAAGAAAAACTGAAGGCGTGCAGGGTGGCGTGCCCCAACCGGCAAAGATAGGCCGGTTTACATAGGTATCAACACCCAAGTCCTAGATAGTTCAACTTCCAAATACGTGACTGTACCATTTTTCCACCGTAAACTATTCCCATTGATTTGGTTTCATTGAAAGAAAGTCCAGTCAATCTCAACATTTTTAAAAGTTTTTCTAGTAGGAACTGCAGTGATCGTCGACTGGGCATCAGAAGGACATCATCATCTCCAGAAGCTGCAATGTTAACTGCAATCATGTCAGGCAGTGACAACCAGACGAATAAATTGCTACCATAATGTCAGAAAATACTGACATTGTTACCGATATAATCGGTATTTACTACCAAAGAGGTCAGACTAAATTGAGTCTGCAGCTAAAATGTGTTACGAGCCTTACTTTTCTAAGTGCTTGCAAATAACTGCCAACATAAGGATTAAGTGGTCATTTGGTTAGGGAGTTGGATAGAGAGTTGGAGTAGAGCGTGGTTCGATTGAATAAGGCCTCTAACCTTACGATGTAGATACGACGTTAACATACGATTGGGGAATTAAGTTAGCGATGGCTGAACAGAAAATTGAGGTTCCATGATTTTAACTAGGTTGCCGTGTCACTCAATGTTACTGAGTGTTTGAATACAGATGAAGTGCTAATAAACTTAAAACCTACGATGGAAAGACTTACGAAGAGGCTTGAGGTAAATTTGATCAGTGTAACTTGCGTGCGTTTTTTCATCGAAGTCATTTGTCACAACTTTCCAACTCTTCGCTGGTCTCCATCTGCCATCCCGTCGTCAATCTTGTTACCGGGATTGCAGGACGATTGTTCTATTTGAGTGCTGTTATAAATCCACGGTATAAGTCATCGGTCGAATCTCCTGGCGTTTACACTATCCTCTTAAAAGAGGAAAAATGTCTTCCAATGGTAATTGCAAGAATAGCTGATGGCTAATACCATTGTGTGACATTAATCAATGCAAACATCGTCGTAAATTAAGAAGAGAAGAAACTGTCATTAGAGACAAAACATGGCGGCCCTCAACTGGCTCATGTTGCTTCCTCCCTCTCAGTCTTTACGTGAAAAAATAAGTAAAAACAACAATCTGTGAAAGGAGTGACAATGGAGATGGACGTGGTGACAGAGGGGTACAATGTAGTTAAAGGTTTACTGTAATTGTTTCTAACAAAGAGTTCTCGGGCGATGATTGGTTAGTGTATCAACAGTACGTGTCGTCAGATCTTTTTTTCAGTGCTAACAATGTGACAATAGTTGTTAACAGACAAGACCCTGGCCTAGGATTTTTCTTACATTGTTGGACCAAGACAAACTTAGAGCTGACAACTTTACCAATAAACATTTCACATAAAAATGTGAGAATACATACAAGGCTAAAAACAGTAATTAGTCATAATTGCAGCACTTTCAAGCACAAAATATGCTTGAAAACCAACAGCTACTTTATTCAGCTCAAAGTAAATAATAACCTTAATTAAACATAGCAAAAAGTGTGTATTAAAAGTGGAGAGGTGACGGAACTGTCTGTCACCTCCCACAAATCCCATTAGCTCAGTATCCAGTACGCATGGTCCAGTTCTTTTCACCGCCTCATCCAACATCAAACTGAAGAGGTAAGGCGAAAGAGGGCTACCCTGCCTCACTCCGCAAGTGGCGAAAAAAAGTGATGACGTGATGCAACCCCATCGGATCAAGAGCAACAGTCTGTTACAAATTCAGTAATGTAGTGTGGCACTTCCCGCTGCTGGAGAGCATCCATAAGAGCCTTATGAGAAATTTCATCAAATGCCTTTAATACACAAGTAAAACATGTATATACAATTAAGCCACTTTTAAATAATGTTTTATGGCTTCCTTAACTGTATACACGGCAAGTTGCATAGAGTGCTTTATTTTAACGACGAACTGGTAATCAGTGGTGCTAGTCATGCGGTCACAGGCTGGATACTGAATCGCCCCCAATGTCATTAATTTCTTTGCAATAGGCTTTCATTTCCTACTGCAAAGTCTTTTACAGCTGTTTTACGTTATTCTCCTTTCGGAACAAAAAGTGGATTGCATTTTAATTCCCAATGCCAAATGGGCTTTGGATCAGAAAAAAAATTACGATCTACATACTGACCTGAACATTGGTTATATAATTTTTGTTTTTTGTTTTTACTGATTGATAAGAAAAAATTGCGAAAATGTTATGCCCGAGATTTTTCATGCTTTTCTAGGCCGAAGATTTAGAACGTGTAATTCTTATCCCGAAAGTTTAGGTAATCCTGGCAGATACCCAAAATATGGAACTACTCAGGGAGTCGATAATTGAATTCAAGTCAAAGCTCAAGCCCAATTCGCTCCGTCATGCATAGCTAGAGACTGCACACAGTATCACATATTAGGCACTGGTTCCAGGTTGCAGCCTGCACCACAAGTAGAGAGTATCAGAGGTCCAACCTTGCAAGTTGTACCTCCAAACAAGGGGTGTTTGATACTATCATATTTCGATACTGATACCGATACTTTTGTGGTATCGAACTTTCGGTAGTATTGAAAAGTATCGATGGTATCCAAAAGTATCAATCAGTATCCACACGGTATCGTTAAAGGCGAAACGTCTAAACAGAGTTAGGCCTACCTTTAATCATTATGAAGTTGTAAAGACTTGTATATTCCGAGTTTTACTTTAGCACTTCATCGGTTACCATTCATTAAGTTCCTTTAATTATCGAAGTATCGGTATCGAGAAAGTATTGTGATACGAATACTGTGAATAATAACGTGTCCATATCCATATCTAGTTTAAAAACCTGGTGTCACACACCCCTACTCAACACACCAACTTAGGAGCCCTTGCTCCAGCTCGTCTTTATAAGTACTGGAGGTTGAATTCCCCGCAAGGATTTACTTCACGTTACTGCTGGCTGACTGCAACGATTCACTTCTAACTGGTTGAACAGTACGACCCACTTGCTGCCTTGCTGCTGGCACTTAGCCAATTCCATGTTAGGTGGTAATTGGTTAAGCGCGCAGCAGCTTACATAATGGCAAGGCGCACAGCTAAGTGTTGGCTTCGTGTTGTGTCTTGACATTCATGTGGTAGCCATTACAAAATGAAATAATTTAGTGGGAAGTTGGAGGACCAATAAACTTACGAATAAACGTCTGTTTTCGTGATGCAAATGTTGCAGATATGTTTTTGGTATTACAGCAATAGCTTTTTTTTTATCTCTCCTGTCTCATTCTAGTCTTGAACCGGCCCATGTTTAATTTTTTTTCCCGGTCTTTAGGGGTACAGAAGAGTATTGGAACTTAATGGGAAAAGTTGACATCATAAATTCGACATTAGGGAAAGCCCTCGGAGGTGCCGCTGGTAAGCAACAGCCTACATAGATTTAATTTTAATCATGCAAAATTGGTGTTTTGTGCAACTATTTGACGCTGAACTGATAACTGAAATCTTGTTTTAATGTTGACAATTTGGCATTTTGCTCCATCTGTTTGTTCCACAATTACGATGCTGTGATAAAACAATACGCAGATTTAATTTGAACTATACGACATTGGTGTTTTGTGCAAAGGTATATTTTGTACTGAACTGATTGAAATTTTTTTTTTTTAATTTATGGTTTGGCACTTTACTCCTCCATCTGTTTGTTCCGCAATTATGGTGTCGCTGACAAGCAATACGCATTTGAACTGTGCGACGTTTGTATTTTGTGCAGCGGTATGTTTTGCACTGAACTGCTGCAGTACGTAACTGAAATCTTGTAGAAATTGGTGTAGTTTATAATAAGCCTCGTAGGGCTTAGCATTGGGATATAGTTTTGTAAATTTACAATCGGCAACAGTAGAAGTGAAAAAAAAATAGTTTTGTTTAACCCCTTTTTTGTCTTAGACATGTCTGGCCTGTCACAAACACGACAAAAGTTAAAGCAAACAAAGCATGGTCCAAACCGTGCATTATACGGCTAACAGTGGACAGAAACTAACTACACTAAATTCCCTTATGAGGCTAGTAGCTTAACCCTTTCAGTGCTAAACCCGAGAAAATCTCAGGCCAAACACAAGCACAGGTTGAAGTATAAAAAACAGAGTCCTTACTACGCGCGAGATGGGCAACAATGCAGGAATCACAACAATACTAGGTTCCCTTAACAAGCTGACTCTAGAGGCGGCCGTGGCCGAGTTGGTAGAGGCGTGTGCCTCACGTTTAACAGCTCCTTCAGCTTGCTAGTTCGAGCCCCGTCCAGGTTACCCCTACTCTTTTGGAGATAAAAAAAAAAACGCAGCTCTCAAATGGTTAAGGAGCTCTTCTGTAAAGGTTAACCCAATTTGTATGCAGTAAGACTACAGATATAAAGGGATTGAGGAGTTATGTCTGCTCATCTGGCTTTTGAGGCTCACCACTTGTTTTTAGTCTTTTTACGATCTCAACTGTATGCTCGACGTTGTTTTCGAACTATTTTGGTTTTCGAGGTGTCAACGTCAAACCACAACCATAGTGAATACTTAACTTGCCCACATGCATGAATGGACGGGTCCATTCTACTTGGCTGAGGGTAGCAGGTATGATCCATTAGACTGGCCGCTGAAACCAAAAAGAGAGGAATTTCGGTATTAAGATAAAAATAGACTCAACTAACCTTGGCTTGCATGTAAGAAAACAGAAATCCGAAGTCAGTGACAGTGTGTTATGTGGCTAATACATAGTTTCTAGTTTGATTGTATGTTTGAGATTTTTATTGACAGATTTTCATTGTTGGATTGAGGATTTTTGACAGGCTGCGATTGCTAAAGATGGAAATCATTCGCAAATTAGTAATGTTTGTTTTTGAATTTGAGCGTGTTTTTGTGGGTTGGAGGTAGTTAACACTTGCTGTCTTGTCGTCTGTGGCAGTCTTCACTCTTTATGGGGGTCATCTAAACTAAGGGTGTTGTCACTTCCATTGTTGACATAATGGAAATACTGTACTGGGCAGCATAAAATGAAAACGACTGCCAACCGCCCCCCCTCCTCCCACACTCCTCCATTGTGTGGTCAGATTCCCCCTTATCTCCTCCCGCTCCTTTCCCCCTCACCTTCCCCTCTTGTGTTGTCTGAATAGCTCCCCCTCCCCCAATCACTCATCCCCTTCCTTGTAATCTCTGGTGGTTTGTTTTCGTAGGGAAGTAAATAGTGTTTTCAATGGAGGGTCCCATGCCACTGTTATCCTCAGTGTGGCTGAATTGCCTGTTTCTCCATTTTTATACCTAGTGTGATAACCCCATAACAACGATCGTGTAGTGATTGTTACTTAACCAACTTTGAAACTATTCAACTCGACTCTTGATAGCCATCATTATTCAATCAATATTTCATTTGTTACTGATTGTTACACGGCGCATCCATTCACATTGTTGGCCACATGCCCTTTTACGTTGCTACCGTGTCAACTGTCAAGAATGAACCCTTTCGCCCTCTTGCTGATTCTTACAGGGCACATCCTTAAAACTATTCAACTCGGCTCTAATAGCCATCATTATTGACTCAATATTTTGTTTGTTACTGATTGGTACAGAGATTGTCGGCAGCTCAACCGCTCTCATTTTGGTGCATGATGATGAATTTGCTAAGCGCATCCCAACTAAGCGTTTTATATATATAGATGGATTTGTTACCTTAGAGGAATTTAAGAGCATAGGTTTTTTTTTTCTCCAGGGTGGTTAGTACGCAGTGGCAATAAACATTTAATATATTTTTAGGTGGCTACACGACAGGACCAAAGCAGCTCATCGACCTTCTTCGTCAACGGTCACGTCCATACCTTTTTTCAAACTCAATACCTCCAGCGGTTGTTGCTTGTGCGAAAGCGGTAATTATGGATAATTTTTGTAGTTTTTAAAAAATACGCATAAAATAAATCGTTGCTGGCACTACTTTGAAACTTTGAAACTCACTAGATCACTTGTATCTGGGAATATACTCATCTTGCTCACTTTCAAAATAAGGATTCTGTCTGTATCTTGCAAATTTTCGATAGTATACCAACCAACTTGAAGCACAATTAAGAAAAATAAGTCCGCGGATTACAGCTATTTCGTCCGCTATTTTAGCTTGAAAAGAACGCACTCGGCCTTGGAGGCCGGTTAATTTAAGCGTGCCTTGCCCTTGCCTTATGAATATCGTAGGCTTTGTGTGTTCTTTTGAAGGGTAAGCAACTGACTAAGAAGGTATAACCTGAGGACTTATTTTTCTTGATCATGCCCGATGACGCAGTTAATACTGTCGAAAATTTGCAAGATACGGACAGTATCTTTATTTTAAAAGTGAGCAAGATGAGTATTTTCGTAGCTCCAAATAATTATTGTTTAGTGCACTGTAGTGTTATCAGGAGCTTATAAATGCCTTGTCAAAAGGTTCACTGAGGTAGAGTAGCTAAGTCATGCTCCCTGTTCCCAGGGCAGAATCTTAATTCTCCAAAGCAATACTAGTTCTCACCCTCAAGAGAACTGCATAGAGCAGGAAGCGAGACCAGCAAATTGAACCTGTGTTGGCCTTGTGTGAACATGTGAATCTTTTTTTTTCACTTCCAGCTCCTTTTAATGCTGTTGGTTGCCAGTTCCGATTTGCTTGGACCAAATGCATCATGAGTGGTATTTTACAAGCATTCTTGTTTGGTAATATTGTAGAAATACAATTTTTTTAATGTACGTGAAACTTGTGAAACTTGTGAAACTCTGTGAAACTTGTTACGGCCAGGCCATTCTTTCGGCAGCCATCTTGAACCCTTCTTTACGCCACTCCTAGCATCGTATTATGTGCAATCGCGTAGAATTTGAGACTAGCTCATTGCTTTTAAACAGAAACATTAATTGTCTGTCTCAACAGCTGTCAGGTCTATTTTGTCCTATCCGGGGCAGTCTTGCTTCTCCGGTTTAAATTTACCGGTTTTTCTCTGCCTGAATTATGACATCTTTCAGCTTCTAAATTTATAAAATATATACGGTATATATACTAGCAGTCGTACCTGGCTTCATCCGGGGCTTGGTTTTTCGGTATTCGTCCTGTGCTTGGCTTAACAGATAATTTTCTTCTCTTCTATTCCTGGTTTTGTAAGCATATTTAAAATTTGATATCAGAAGATGACTAATTCACAAATTGTAAGGCATTTAAAGCGAAAAAAGTCCACTTAAAAAAATTCAGTTCAAAAAATATTTTTCGATCTGGGCTCAAGGACTCTAATCATTCGCTTTACCGAATGAGATTGTGTTACATCCAAGCGCCAGCAATCTTGAGGGAAACTTCGGAGGGAACCAGCTCTACGCGACTTGAAATATATATGGCGGCACAGTATCTTCCATGTTGGACTCACTCCACCAATGGTGTAGATACGGTATTCAGACTTTTGAGCTTGCCATGCTCTTACTACAGACAACGCTGGTGTTCCATCCTTGCCAACACCCTTATTTCTGCTGCCAGGTGTGGCATGGACAATTGGACGGTGTTATGCAAAAAGGAACCAACCCACATCATACTGAAAATCGAGTTAGCACATCCCCGTTATGTGCCAAGAGTCCCTTTGCATTAAGCAAAAAAGAACCAAGCCTCTCGTGGAAGATGCTGCCACCTAGCGGTAGTTGAACCAACCAACATCCCAAATTTGTAGACTTTGGATTTTGCAAAAAGGAACCAGCCCTCCCTTGTTTTGCAATGAGGAACCATGCCTCCCCTATTATGCAATGAGGAACCAAGCCCCATATTTCCAGTATAGTAGTATACGAATAAAGCATGAGATTAATAGGTGATGTGAACAAATTCTAGCCACGGATAAATGCGATTTGTTAACGGCAGCATTTACCGGTGGTTGTTTCTGGGGCCGATGGCCAAGTTGCCCGGGTCCCAGACAAAACAAATTGGTCAATCAGCGCCAATTTTGCCCGGGTTTAAGTGTTACAGGATGCTTTTTAACGACGTCTTCTTCTGGTCACTTGCTGGTATCTATGGTTAGAGCCAAAATGAAACAGACAAACAAATTGCTAGGAGAAACCAACTATGTTGCCGTCCTCCCTGTTTTTTGCAAGCAAAGTTTCACGATGTCATAAAAATAATCGATTTGTTTTTGTGTTTCCATGAAATCTATGATTAAAATTGCTTGCAGAAGGGGGAGAGGCAGAGAGCTGGGGGGGGGGGGGGGGACATAGGTTCACTCACTGCTTATAATGTTATAAAAAATTATTTTCTACTGGGTCTACACATTATAAGGTATACTACTTAATTTTATAAAAAAACACGACCTAATCCTAAAAAACGTGAATGATGAAACTGGCGAAATTACGCCATCACTGAAAGTGAAAGTAAACTGGTTCCATAAAAGAGAGATAAAATTAATAAAAGATGAACCGTACAGACTGTTTGCCAACAGCAGAACTACTTTTTTTTTAAAGTTGACATCCAATGATGTGCACCTGGAATCAAACAACTATACTATTTTAGATTCTGGTTGGCCACTCCGCGCGGATTATTTGACAATGGATTGATCACGCCTGGTAAATATTTCTCTTCGAGCAGACGAACCAACATGGCGACCTTATCTCTCGCTTCATCGCTTTCCCGACGTGGAAAACCTCTGAATTCACAAGCTAGGGAGATTGTTTGCAATGTTTTCAAATACATGGAGGTTTAGGACACAACACGGATGCTGAAACAACAAATTTAAGAGACCAGCTTTGCCACTGGAAAATCTCAAGTGAACGGTAAGCGTGTCTTGTCAGTAGGAAAGGAAACACCGATACCCAACTCTGGCCAAAACTACGAAATGACGATTAGGCCTAACGCCGCAGACGACGCCGCCACGGCCAAGCACGTCGAAAGCTGAAGCGCGCAGTGAAATTGCCAAGCTTGCTCGCCCTTTGCAGCTATGATTCCGATTTATATCGAACATCCAGTAAATGTAGCTCTACGTTGTAGTTCTTCGGTAAGTTAATTGCGTAGCTACAACCACAGTTTGTTTACTTGGCCGAGATGTGGGCCAACGAACATCACAGCCGACAGATGCAATGGCACGGCAAGGAAAAAAGTTACGTGGCCGCCTCATGCCACCGGGAAAAGATCGACGTTTGATATTATTGCATGCTGGCTCTAATGAAAAGGATTTGTAAATAGTGCTCAATTTCTTTTCATTAGAAAACTAAGACTGGGGATTACCATGAAGAAATGAACGGCGAGTGTTTTAAAAACTGGTTAAAAACTATATTCCGGTCAACTTGGTGATCGTGATGGACAACGTTCCGTGTCATTCAGTTCGACTCGACAAGGCAGCAACAGCAATAAAGCAGAGAGTATTTCGTGGCTCGAAAAACAAATTTCCGTACCAATGCGAGCTGAATCTCACCGAGTTAATTTGGGCCCAAGTTAAAGACGAAATAAGAGCATCCAACACAAAATGTAAAATTGTAGACGGCAAAACATTAACAACTACTGCGGTAGCCAATGTAACCCCTGGTGATTGGCAGAAATGCTTTAACCACGTTGTAATTTTGTACCACTTCAACAATCTCCCTAGCCAATGACGAAAACTGCCCATTTAGAGCTCACAACGAGCCATCAAACATTTCGAAACAATTACCCGTAATTTATGCAATAAAAACAACACGCTATCCCCCAGACCCCTACACAATTTGTATATTATCAGTTTTGGAATAATAAAATATAAGGCCTACTCCTGATTTATTCTTGACATTCTTTTGGCCCTGTCATGAACGGAGATTTCCCCAGTTACGAAAGTCCAGGCATTTGCAATTTTCCAGTGTGGATCCTCCAACAAGCCATGCAGCTCCTCCCCCCCCCCCCACGTAGTTAACCCTCAAGGAATGCTTAAATCAAAAATCGGATACGTTTACTTCTTTCAGCATTATAAAGAAAAAATATTCTGAAACAATAAATAAAACGTAAATAAAATAAAATGAAATAAAACAAAATAAAAATATCATCGTCCAAAGAGTACTACCAATTTTCGTAGATGCTAACTTAAACAAATTTTTGTGAGCCTAGCACATGCAGGAACTCGGTGCGTGTACAAAGATCCAGTCACCACCAATGTTAGTGCATATGGGTGACAGGCGATTGCAAACGATCATAAATTCAGCTATTTAGAATGGCCAACCAGAACCTAAAATAGTATAATAATCCTGACGTGGACGACCGCAAGAAAGTATAGTTTTTTTCATCATCTTTAATCCCTCCTTAGCCTAATGGTTATCCTATGTCAGTCTCCAAACTGAACGATTTGAAGCCAATGATGTATCTCATACCATCAAAGAAGCAAAACACTTTTACACAGGTCTAGTTTGCTACAACGACATTGTAGATGATATTAATGGATTTGGTAGAAACCCCAATTTTGAGCTGGAATTTGAAGCTTAATATTTTTGTCTTAATAGCTGCTTAAATGACACGTTGCTTTTAACATGTTGCTTCAATAGTTTGCATGTACCCACTCCGTATAGTTCAATAAGAATAAAAATGAGGGTTGGTTCTATGTTAATAAGTTGCATTTCCCGATTTCCTTTATTTTGCAAAAAGGAACCAAGTCACATTTATGGCCATTGTTGACTGAATATTGCATATTTCTAAAAAATGTTTTTCTGCTCTTTGATGGGCCAAGTAGTGTCAACCAATCCTAATTTTAAAATAAGGAAAGGTACTAGGGGGAATTATTAATGTAACTAAACTTTACACTCTATTTTCTCAAAATGGTGTTTGTGTGGGTTGGTTCCTTTTTGCATGACACCGTCCAATTGCGGTTATGGCTGGGGGGGGGAGGGGCAGTGGCACAGGGCTTGGTGCATCAGCTACTGGCATGAGATCCGGACCAGGGCATAAATCAGCTGCGTGCATATGAATACATCCAGGGAATGGCAGTTCTCCAGGATGCTATAGTTTTGCCACGCTCCCAGCCGAAGCTTTGGCGCCAGAAGGAGAGAGGGACAATTTTGCTAGGTATTTCCAACCTTAAATTCCTGGGATTTTTTACATTCCACAATCGACATGAGCACGAGGCATCACAGGGCCCTTATCTTCCCAAAAATAACAGGGGTAGCTGAGGTCAGGATCGAGCCAGGGACCTCTTGCACGAAAAATGGTTGTGCTAACCAGTTCTCCAGGATGCAGTGTAATGTGCTCTTTTTTGCTGACTTTTTGGACGTGTTCCCTGTGTCACACATTTATGTAATTCGATTATTGTTATTCTTTTATCCTCCCTATTGCACACGTGTAGGGTCAAAGCAAAATAAATAAATAAATACGAGCTCCATTCACAATTAATTCCAAGGTTGTGAAAGAAAACCTTTCTTTCATTACTTCTCAGTACCAGTGCTGGTGACCAAAACGCTGCTCGTAAAACATTTTATACAACACAAAAGATGAATAAAAGTTGTGTAGCCAACTTTGGGTCTTAATATTTGTGTAATACTTTACTTAATTGTTTTTCCTCTTTATAGGTGAAAATTTTTTTTTGAAAAATTTCCAAAGAAATTTTTAATTATGAAAAAAAATAAAAAAATAAAAAGTTTGTATTCGATCACTTTTATAAATGAAAAAAAAAAGCATGAGAGCAAAAAAATTATTATTTTGTTTTTCACAGCTTAATACACACTGACGGCCTTTCTCTCTTCCGCCACCCCTCCCCCTCCCCTCCCCCCCCCCAAAAAAAAAACAATTACTGATAGTTGCAGGATTTAATTAACCAGCTCTATGGTACAAATGAAGTTAACCCCATATCAGGCAGTGCAAGTGTCTCAGAGCTACATAACTATTCTGTGTGCATTCGTTTGTTCTAGGCTTTTGAAATCGTATCTCGCAGTTCAGAGTATCCGGAAAGGGTAGCGAAGAACACTCAGCATTTTCGAAAAAGAATGACAAGTGCTGGATTTAATATTGCTGTAAGTGAATAAATTGACGATAACATGTTTGTTTGTGTAGTAGTGGTAATTACTGGTAACCATTTTTATTACGGTTGCTTTATACAAAAACGAAAATTGGCAATAGAACTGAAAATGGTAGAAAATAAGACATTTCTTCCTTAATGTAACAAAACAAAAGCGACATAAATGCATACAGCTCCTCACTATAAGTTTTCTTCATGTTTTCCTTAAGACGAAAATTAACGCTTTCAATATTTTTCATCAATAACACGTTTATCTGTGTTCTTCATTCTGCCAATTGCCCAAAAACTGGACGAATCGGCAAATGCATTGTAAGGAATTCATAACTAGTTTTTTTTTACTAGTGCTTTTGAAGAATCTGCTGCACACTGCTCCTCCAAATCGGTGCATAGTGACTATTTTTTTTCATACTACAAAGATAATTCGTACGCTATCACCACACATTAACTCGATAAGCTGATCAGCGAATTTTTGGCTGATCTCACTAAGAACAATACTTTTATTTTCAGCCTTCATCAGGCTCATGGGTCTTGCAGAACACAAGTTTTGAGTCTTACATTTTGAATTTCACACTGCTCGAGTCAACTGTCATGTTTTGTAGACAGTGACTCCCTCTCTGCGTCCGTTTCTTTAGTAATTAAGAGAACTAACAACGTGCCTCACTGAGAGATGGAGATGCTTCTGGCCCACTCCTGCTCAAACGAACTCGGAGAGGCAGCCACTGTAGCAGAACAAGACAGCTGACTCGAGCAGAGCGAAATTAAAAATGTAAGAATCAAAACTTCTGTTCTGCAAGACCCATGAACCTGATGAAGGCCGAAGACAAAAAGTACTGCGCTTATTTTGATCAGCCGAAAATTCGCTTATCAATTTATGTGTAAAATTGATTGATAATTGGTCATAGCATAATAATTAACTTCGTAATAAAGCGACGTGCTTAAAATGCATCAATCGTGCTTGATCTATTAATAGTACTGGCCTGAATAGCAGATGGTATTTTTATTTTGAATTTGTATTAAACCTGGCATCATCGTATGTTTGCGTCCGAATCCATAGCAGAAAATAAAGTTCAAGTTTGCCAACTGTTTTTCCTTTAAATGCTTCAATTGTGCTTGATCTAGTAACCTAGTAATAGTACTGGCCTGAATATCAGATTTTATTTTTATTTTGAATTTGTAGTGTTAACCCTGGCATCATCGTATGTTTGCATCCGAATTCATAGCAGCCAAATTTTCATTTTTTTGAAGTTTGAATATTCCACTCGAGTAATTTTTTGAAGAGCTAGGTGTTGTTGTGAATATGAATTGGTTTCTTACTTCCTGCAAATACTTACCTTCAGTAATTATGCTAAAACCACCTTTTTACGCTATTTACTGCTCGCTTATGAACTAAAAACACCATTTTTTACGTTCTCCCTAAGCTTTTCTCCACTGCCGCCAGGCGGCGCTGCACGTCCTTACCGACGTCAGCGCCCCCACCAGTCCAACCGCATCACTTTTCGAGCACTCCCATCGTGGATGGTTGTGCGAGTTTTTACTGTGTGCTTCGCGAATTAACCAACGCGTATTATGGACTACAACAACGGACTTCGATGTCAAGAAGTGGATCCGACGAGCGGCTTATTGGAAAGCAGCACGGTGGGAACAGGATCGAAGCACGGCAACGGTCGGTAGACGGTAGGCTTAACGGATACGGCCATGCCAGCGGTGTGTTTTGGTCGGCCGGTCGTTGTCGAGGGCAAGATGGCGGCCGAGAATGAAGCCTTTGTGATTCGTGGTTACGGAGGCGTCGTTGCCTCCCGTTCTTCCCCGGGATGTTGTTCGTGTTGAAATATCATTTTTTTTCATGCAGATGGTGATTTGTAGAGTGAGCCAGTGGAGTTGTCACCGTCCCGCAAGGCAGGTCCGTGCCGATCCGATGGCGGGCGTTAGGTGAGTGGCCGACAGTGGCGGTAAGTTGAACTTGAAAACCAGTAGTGTTGAGAGGATGAATAGGACGACCGCTCCCGGTGGGGAAAATAGCGGTGCGGTTCCTACACTGAGTGGTAAAAAGCCGGCCACGGGCGCTGTCCGTGGTCCGACTATCCCAGCAAAAAAAAAAAAAAAAGTTGCAAGTGCCGCGTTTGGACATAATTGCAATGCTGGTTGAGCCGAGGGGTGCAAATTGAAGCCGGTTTTTTTTACCGGACCCACGCTGTTGCCACTGGCAACACGTGTGTAGCACCATCGGCGACACTCAGTAGCTACTAGACGCTGATGCAGCGGGACAAATTGTCGCCGTCCTGTAGCCAGTTGTCACCAGGAAAAGTAGCTGTATGACGCTGACGCAGCGGGACACATCGTCGCCGTTCTGTAGCCAGTTGTCACCAGGGTAAGTAGCTGTTATGACGCTGACGCAGCGGGACACATTGTCGCCGTTCTGTAGCCAGTTGTCGCCAGGGAAAATAGCTGTATGACGCTGACGCAGCGGGACACATCGTCGCCGTTCTGTAGCCTAGCCAGTTGTCACCAGGGTAAGTAGCTATTATGACGCTGACGCAGCGGGACACATTGTCGCCGTTCTGTTGCCAGTTGTCACGTTAAGGGTGTCACATGTCGCCGGTGAGCATTGTGTCGCCAACGGTATGGTGAGTGTCTCCATGGGCGTTTGCCCATAGGCCTCTGTGTTTATGATATGTTAGGGTATGTTTACATTAATCGTTATTGCCTCTACATTTCTTTGGTCCTGGAATGGCAGCTGCGTTGGCTCCTGCGGTGTGCATCAAGACATGGTCTCATTGGAGTTTGGCAACTTGGACGGTTAGTACTATGGGTTTGAAGTAGGGCTCTCCCCCCTCCTTTTGCCTTCGACTGTCTTCTCTTCCTTGGGTCCTTAGGCTGAGTGGGGGGGTGAATCTGATGCCCTTTGGGGTCTGGCCGCTATATGCGGTCGCACGGGGCCACTATGCCCAATTTTTTCTTGCGAATCGCAAACAAGTTGTATTGTGTATGCATTGTTGCCTCTTAAGGTCAAACCAAAACATGTGAATGGAGCTGTGGTTTGTTCATCTGGTTCGAGTACGAGTTCCCTTGGCTTAAGTAGGAATCAGAAGGGGGACTTTAAAGTACATGTTGAAGTTATATCCAATTGAGTCGGTTTCTGTGGAAACCTGGCACTCGAGGCTCGGTCATCAGCGTAAATTGGGCCTGATGCATTTACATAACTCCAAGGTGATACATGGATACTAGTGAGTGAAGCCTAACTCTCCTCAGGGTGAGGTCTGCAAGGTAACCAAATCGACTAGGGCCAGTTTTCAGGGTATTGGTGCTTGCAGAGTAAGAAGCCCCTCGAGCCCCTTCACATGGATGTTTGGGGCCCAAGTCGTACGGTATCCTTGGGTAATTGTAGATATGTGCTTACTTTACTTGATGATTATTCTCGTTATGCATGGGTGTTTCCCATCGCTAAGGAAAGCGATGTGTTTCAAACGTTTGTTGACTTTCGTGCCAGGAGGGAAAGACAATTTAGCTTCAACTTTGTACATGTTCGCACGGACTGAGGTACGAAATTTTGTGATTATATATGTAGGTTGGGTATCAGATATCAGCGAACCAATGCCTACTCACCAGCTCTGGCTGGAATCGCTAGGCGATTTAACCGCACGTTGTTAGAAGGGGTACGTGCAATACTTCACGAGATGTCTCTGCCACGCAATCTTGGGCAGAATTTGTATGTACGTTCACCTACCTGAAGCATAGGTGCCCTCACTCATACTTAGGCTTTAGGGTCCCTTGTACGTTATTGTTTGTTCGAGGTGTATCAGTCAGACATTACGAAGACCTGGTGCAATGTGTTATGTACACTTCCATACGCCGGGAAGGGATATCCTTGACGTTAAAGCTGGGAGGGGGTATTCATTGGCTATGCGGTAGACAGTAGGATATAGAGTGGAATCCCCATACTTGCTTGGTCGTTGAAACTAAACATGTAACGGTTGGTGAGGTTAAGTTATGGGGAAGGGAGGAGGTCCTTGCAGTATAGGCCTCAGAGGGTGCCCAAACCCAGTCTAAGTGCAACTACATTTAACTATGGAAAGGGACTTAGTTCGGGTACAGAGTCAGAATCAGATGGTAATTCTAGGGTAGAAGCAGAAGACAAAACTGAGGGCCCACTAACCATTAAAGAAGTTCCTCCACGACCATTCATTCGTAGTAATAGTGTAGGCTCCTCCCCCTAATTGGCTCCTTTAGATTATCAGTATTGGTGTAGGGAAGTAGTAGTCCGTCAGACGGAGCAAAGGGTAGGTACGTTGGATGTGTACTATCACACCCCAGATGGAATTATGTTCTGCAGTGTTAATGATGTCAAATAATATTGTGTAGAACGGGGATGTCGGTTTGAACCACTGTTCGATTTTAGGGGTAGACGAACACCTGATTTCGGAACTGTATCCACTAGTGGGCAGGATAGTCCTGTTGATTTCAGTGATGCTGCGGCATAAGTGTGTATTGTTGGGCCAATTACCTATGCAGAAGCCATTGCCTCTCCTCACAAGTGTGAATGGGAACGGTCCATGGGAGACGACGTTGCATCCTTTAAGAAAAGAGGGGTACATAGAGGTTAATGTAACTATTGGTATGGAAGTGGGGATGTAAATGGATATACAAGGTAGAAGAATACCGACGGAAGCGTTAGACGTTTCCGCTCCCGACTAGTAGCTCGGGGGTTTTGTCAAGCAAGCGGTGTGGATTTTGATGAGTATTCAGCCCAGTTGTGAATTTTGTTTTAGGTTAGATTCTTTTATGTATTATTGGTATCCATTCTGAAGTGGACAAGTGTTGATTTGGATATCCAGTGTGTGGTACGTTGGATTGCAAAACCTGCATGAAAATCCCCAAAGGATTCAAACCTGAGGTTCACCATGGTACACCTATTGCAAACAGCCGTATATGGTCTTCACCAAAGTGGGTGACTGTGATGGGAAGAACTTGAAAAGCCATTAGTGATGATGGGATTTTCTCAGTTCTTGGGACTTAACCTGTGTTTATCATTTTGGTTTAGATGCAGTTTTATGCGGATGTTTTGCTTTTGTTAGCCAGAAACGAAACTCTTAAGAGCAAAGGTAGTAACGTTGCTTGAATCCAAGTTCGAACTCACGTCTTTCGAAGTTTAGGTGTTGCCTTCCTAAGAATTGATGGCATGACAGTGATTCATCAAATCTTACTTTGCACAACTCACGGAGAGGTATGACGTCGATGAAACGTGTACGGTGCGTGTGCCAGTTCATGTCTGCAGGTACTGGTGTTCAAACGAGGCGTGATGAAGATGAGACAAGTGTACATTTCCCATGCAGGTCACTAGTAGGAAGTTGTTGTATGGAGCTTCTAGAACAAGGCCGGATATTCTTTTGGGTGTTATAATATTGTCCCAATATACCTATGCCTTTACGTCCATTCATATTCGCTTATTGTTGACCATACTGCGATACTTATGTACTGTCAGTACGAAACATTATGCTATTGATCTTTCAAGTGTCACGTGATCTGAATCGTATGCATGTGTAGCTGCATCTTGGGCAGCCGATAGAGTCGACCGGCGTAGTTTCGGTGGGCACATTGTATTCTTGGGTAGCGTGCCTGTTTTGTGGGGCTGTGGCAGCAGGGTGTGGTGTGCCTCAGTACAATGGAGGCGGAATTCATTGCAATGTTTCCAGCTGTAGGAGTGTTGGCCTGGCTACACGGTGCATGTCACTTTCGGTATTGGCACCGTTGGCTACAACGCCTTCATTGTACAGTGGCTCCCATTGTGCCATCCACTTTACTAGGTATGAGGTGAGAATCTTGAGGTCAAAGCACATTGCCATTAAATGTATGTTTTTGGGGGATTGGCTGCGAAAGCTATATTTCTGGTTATATAACGTGCCGTCGGCACTAATTGGTGCAGTCATGTTGTCGGAATGGCTGAACCCAGGGCGGTTGAATAGGCTATGTTCAGCGGCGTTCTATAATTGTGACTCGTAAGTAATGTTATACCTTCTGTAGCATTGTGTTTGCATGAGGCGGATGGGAGAGTGTGTTGGTTGTCATAGCCTACCTATGAATGGTTATTCCCAGCACAGGGTTTACAGTGTTCATGTCGTTGTTTAATATGTCGAGGTAGTGTTAAGGGCCTGAAACTGAAATGTACTTTCCCCAATTCAGGAAAGAGTGTTTGAAAGCCTGGTCGGTGGTTATGCATTGTGCATGCCTGGAGAATTGTATCTGGCTGAGCAAGCACTTTAGTCTAGTAGGGAGATACCTTCCGGTTTCGGACGGAGCGACCGCTCACTCGCGTTCTGGTGTTGATGTGGGCAGCAAGGGATGCAAGCTGCAGTCTTGTTGTTTACGCCGTGTTTGTTTTAAGCCATGTGGTCAAGTGTTGTACCTTTCGAAATGTCGCTATTACATGTACAGTTGTACTTCAGTATTTCTTCTGGACCTGCTTTGAAACAATACGGTAATTGTAGGTTTAGGATTTTGCTGGAGTAGCGCGGACATTTCTTACACTCTTGGTGCGGGACGCCGCTGGACGTAGCAGTAGCAGCGTGCTCCCTGCGCCGCCCGCCCCTGTTTGTGCGTGCTTCCTTGAGGGTCCCGAGTGGCCTGGGGCGGGCGGATCTGTGGTGCAAGCCATGTTGTGGCTGGCCAGGCTTTCTGGGGGTGAAGCCCGAGTCGGTGTGCCTTGTTTCAGTGTGTTATTCTGGCTGTGCTCCATTACGGCAATTCTAATGGAGCGAGCCGGTTTTCTGGGCTTGTGTGCCGTGTTCCTGAGCTAGGTTCTCAAAGATGAGGTGGAGGTACTGCCAGGCGTGGGCTGACTCAACCGGCTGTTGGTTGGGGACCATGGGCCTCTCTATGAGGGCTTGGCATCGCTGGATACCTGGTCCTGGTGGGTTGGTCGCCTTTTGGTTCTTTATTAGTGTTTTGGTGGCAGTGTGTGTGTGGTTTAGTAAGCTTGTTCTCCGGGGTTCCTGGTTGGGGTGGTGATTCCCGCCTCCTGTCTGACAAATTCAGCATAATTACTGAAGGTAAGTATTTGCAGGAAGTAAGAAACGAAAATTTTAACTAGTGAAAATTAGTTTTTACTTACCTAAAATACTTACCTTCAGTAAGGACCCGCCCGCCTCCCCGCAATCACTGAACCGGAGTGCCCGTGAAAAAGTGATGCGGTTGGACTGGTGGGGGCGCTGACGTCGGTAAGGACGTGCAGCGCCGCCTGGCGGCAGTGGAGAAAAGCTTAGGGAGAACGTAAAAAATGGTGTTTTTAGTTCATAAGCGAGCAGTAAATAGCGTAAAAAGGTGGTTTTAGCATAATTACTGAAGGTAAGTATTTTAGGTAAGTAAAAACTAATTTTCACTAGTTAAAATTTTCGTTTTTCGTGTCAGAAGTGTTTAAAATAAACCTAGTAATAAGTAATGAAAACCTAGTAATAAGTTGGTTTTTATACCAGCCAGTCCTTGAATCTACCTGTCATTGTAGCGGAAAGGGCAGTGATGGAGGAATGGACTTTGTGCAGTCTTTGCTTGAGTCGGAGCACAGAAGTTGACTGAATGGTGTGTTAAAGTAAACGATTGCAGTAGTTCACAAGCGGAAAGTAAAAGTATACTGGCGAAACAGTTTACCAGTTTCAATGGCACAATTTAAATCGACATGATCTACCAACTTTTTAATCTACGTCACTGGAGAGCTCTTGTCTAGCCAGTAATTTGGTATGTTGAAATTAGTAAAAATAATTTGGCAAAGTGGTCACATTTTGGCAAAAGTTCACTTTACCACAATTTTCTAAAAGCTCTGAATTCTGTTAATACTTACCCTACACTCTCATTATATGGTGTCCTATTTTTGTGGGTGGCACGGAACACAGTTTAAACCCCACCAGTACTTTACCACAATCTGTACATTTTACGGTGTTCGTTTTCGCTCGCGCGGCTGTGCACGGAAGCCCGCTCTTGCCCCCCGCGCCAATTTTTCGCTCGCGGGGCCGCGCACGGAAGCCCGCTCTTGCCGCCGCCGCCCCCCCCCCCC
>JAHWFP010105508.1:42594-69708 GCA_023313725.1 Lithobius niger | reverse complement strand
CCCCCCCCCCCCTGCGCTGAGGGCAAGAGCGGGCTTTAAAAATTAAAAAAAAAATTTTATAACAACTTAAAATGTCCATTGTTATGCAAATTAAAATTAAAATTAATATGTAAATTAATATGCAAATTAACATGCTAATTATTATGCAGATTAACGTTCAATGAAGTACAGAATTAAAACCGAACAACAGGCACATGTAGCCTCAAACCAGCACTACAAACGCATGTTGACCATTTCCACTAAAGAAAGATTTATTTCTCCAGTATACTCTTTGAGGAAGCTAGGATTTCATAAACAAATAAATACATAAAGGATAATTCGATGAACAAATAAACAAACCATAATCCAACATAAAATAAATAAATATGAACAAATCACTTTCTCGACAAGGCTATCGTTTGGTTCGACGCTATTTGTCACGCGCTCACGTTGTCTTGTTAGCGTCGTATAATTGCCCGACCACCTTACAAAACTCAACAAAAGGATTAACTTTTTATAGAATTGCAGACCTTCACAAACAGGTATTTAGTTAGATATCCCGCGTAGAATTCTTTTTTACTGTTAAGAGCAGGCAACGTAGACTTAGCCTCTATATTGTTTGTGTGGGCGCCTGTTTCGGCTTTTTTGAAATCCACGTTGTGGTTCACTGTAAGGTGCTGGAAGGCCTCGCTTTGTAAGCAGTCGTAGGCCTTCCAGCAGTCGGCGATTATCGTGGTTCCAGGGAGAATATATTCTTTAATGATAGGAATTAAGCTTGCTGGACTCCTTTCTTCCACTGGAACCATGAACGCTTCAAACCATGAAAACATCGGTCACGTGACTCCAAACAAGCCATTTGGACGTGTTTTTTTTTATTGTTTTTATTTTTGCCTTAAAAACCTCCTTTCCGCACCTTGGAATCAACTTTAATGTGCCTTACGACAATAATAAGGTAAGTCTTTTTTTTTTCCCCCTAAAATTTGGGGGTTTGTGGTAAACTAGATTTGTGCCACATTTTGACCAAAATTGAATTTCCGAGTGCGTATACTAACCCTCTACTCGACTTGGCTCGAATTTTTACACTATCAATTTATCAAACATTCGTAGACCAAAGTTAACCACTTACAACCGGGAAGAAAGACATAAAATAGGGAAGGAGATAATCAAGGAAGGGCTTCATGTAGTTCAAACACAATTCATAGGTTGGGCACTGCAAGTCCACTAGAAACTTAGAAAGTATTAAAAAATAGTATGTGTAGCATTTATTCTGTTGAATAACTTATGGGTGTGAAAGAAGTGACTCTATAGACAGTTGGAAGCTATAGACAGCTGTGAAGCTTCTCAAATCATTGTAATGAGTGCTTGGACATTGCCAATTTTTCTCACAGTATGCTCTCTTTATAACAGCAAGCTAGTGCGTCAAAAAACTTCTTTCTATTAGCCGTTTCAGAAATATATGCTTCCTGTAAATTTGCTTTCTTTCCTTGAATGCTATCTTTCCTGAGGATTTAAACTGTTTCGATACGTCCAGCTTCACTACCCTTCTGCGCATGTGCAGCACAGACCCTCCTAAAATGGTGTAGAGGCGTTAGCCAACCTTCTTTTTTCCTTCAGCCTTCATCGTGTCCAGTTGGCTTCTCTTCTCCTGTTCCCTTTCGACCGAAAGCTCGCCACCTGGCTGTGACACTTCTTTTCTTCAATGTACTGTCTTCGCTAAAAACTCTTATAGCTCTTGGACTCTGCCGTGCTCCCATCTCCCTGTCGACTCTGGTTCTGCCCCTGGTTCATTCCCGGTGGCTTTCGTCGTTCGCCTTCCCGCTGAAGTCTCTCCTTCGCTATGGTATGGCATCACCGTCCGGCTCCCCGACCCTCTCTTGGATCATCCTCGCTGTTCGTCTGATCTCCGAATACATTTTCGCAGCTTCGTGATATGATGCCTCTTGCTTTCGCCGAAAGAAGCTCTTCTCTGTGGAGTTTTAATCCTTCTCGTTTCTGCTTCGCCGAAGGTCTTTTCTTCTGTCTGCAGCAAGTTCATCATCGGTCATCGTCGCTGATGTGGCCTTCTGCGTTGAACCTCGTCTTTCGCCTTTCTCTGACTCTGGTCCATGCACTGCTGCTGCCTTTCACGAAAGACAGCGACTTTTCAAACTTCAACCTCCTCTTCTCTGATGTCATCTTCGGGGCGCCCTCACATCTGCCAGGAATTTGCCATTGTTTTGTCTTCTTTCGCATCTCTGGAACTTCTTTCTCTCGTGGATTACCCTACTGAACTGGAATTTATCTTCCGGACCACAACTCGGCACTCTTTGCCGGGTTTCCTTTCGTCTGCAGCCCTCACTTCTGCCAACGTTCGGTACTGAAGCCATTCTGAAGCCCCTGCCGTAACCGAAAGAAGCCTTGCTTTCGCCGACAGAAACCCCAAGCTTTCGCCGAAACAAGGTTCAGCCCCAGGGTGGACTTTCGCCAAATAGCGTCATCTCCGCTTTTGCCGAAAGATTGTTGACTCACTTTCCATGTTCAAGCAGACTGAAGGAAGATCTTCACAACACTCTTTCCCACCAGCCAGCCCTCCTGCAGTATACCCGACTGTCCCTGTCAACCCGTCGCCTTCACCACAAAGGGCGTCAAGCTCCCGGGCCCTTTCCGATGATTTTAAGCTCGACCATTTCCTGCCTGATCCACTGCATTCAAGCTGTCACCTCAGTTTCGAAGATGAACCGGAATCCATCTTCGGCTTCAAGCGATTCATGTCACCAGTTTCTCTGCTCCGCGTATCGTTTATTTCATCCCACTCCTACTTGGATTTCACACCTCTTTCTGAATCGCATATGCTCACGTCCGCTGAATTTGACGACCTTAATGACCATGCCATTCGTGACTTCTACGTTCGGCCTCAATATTCTTTGTCGGCATATCCGGTGTCTTCTCTCTGCAACTCTTACACACGATTGGATTACTGCATCTTCTGTCTCTTTTCTCGGAAAAGGAAACACTCGACGTTTCCCTCTTCCTTGTAGAAAAAGCCGCTGCTGCTGTTTCTCTTCACTGTATGTCATGGCAGGTCGTCTCATTGCTGTCTTTCGCCTAAAGCTACTTCATTCCTTGGCCGCTTACCATCTCTCTCTATCTTACTTTCACCTTAGCTCGACGCCACCGCGAAGCTCATCTCCACCGCCCCAGCATGCCGTGCTCTGAGATGGGAAAACCCTTGTCTCTTCTCGTCATCACCGGATTGATCTCCTTCTCAATTCTTGCTGTTCACCATGGTGCCTAAACGTAGAGGTTTGTCGGCCGTTCCAAAAACTGAGAGAGGTTGGGATGTATCCATGGCAAGAATTCCTGAAGTCTGCACCTATTCTGGAGATCTCTAACAAACGTAGGCATGCCCCCCCCACCGTCTGCCAAACACACAAACTGTGTGATTTTGATACGGATCTTTGTACCATCTGTTTTAAAATTCCAGAGAGTGGAGGTTTGGCCGTTTATTATGCAAAAGAGCGAAGAATCCCTGCCATGAGGGGGATCAAATGAACAAATAAAGCATATTGATGGCCTCCAGATGGACACCTTGGCAAACGAGGGCAACCCCCCCCCCCCCGGCCCCCCGGATACACCTACCGTAATCGGTAGTGCATTCAGGCAACTGTTAAATGCCGAATCTTTTACCCGAAAGGACGACAAACCTATTTCGGTTAATAAGCCTACTCCTTCGCATGATACCAGGAAGAGGCGTATGTTCTTCAAATTTGTAGGGAAGGGTGTGCCGAATAAGAAACGTTATCGTACTTATGCGGAGGCGGAGTACGTGACCTAACATTGTAATACAGAAATGGACTGAACTTTGAAGAATCCTTCTTTCTTCAAAACTCTTATTGCACAGTTCGAGGAAGATGATAATATTTTACGGTTGAGTGTGCGTGCAAGCTCTCAAGTGGAGTTGGCCTATTCTTCGTCCACGGCCGCATTAAAGGTAATGGCTTTGGCTAATCCAGAACTGAGGGACCATCAGACAATTCGTGAATGTATTCATATCCTTAAGTGAGCTTCCTACTTTCGTAAGGATAGTCTCAACTGGTAGTCTAGGCTGCTTCTTAATAACACTTTTCGACGAAGAGATGCTCTGTTGGAATTGGCTTCTGGCATTCCGGCGGACATGTAATATGTATGTAATATGTAAATCAAGAGCAGGAAGCATTCTGCTTATACGCTCCCTCTAAATTAAACCATCATAAAAATACAAGTTTCGAACTAAGTGATTTTGTCCAGTCTGTTTTTGAAAGTGTTGATCGACGTTGCATCAACAACACTCTGGGGCAGAGAGTTCCAATCGTCAATCACACGATGAGTGAAAAAGGATTTCACAGTGTTCACCCTTGCTTGTGGCTTGAAAATTTTGTGACCTCTGGTACTTACACACTTCGAAGGCATCCAGAAGTTATTTTTGTCCAGGTCGTAGTACCCCTTCATAATTTTGAAGCACTCGATCAAATCACCACGTTTTCTTCTTTTCTCGAGGGTTGGGAGCTTGAGCATGCCCAACGTTTGTTCATAGCTCATACCTCTAGTTCCATTCACTAGCCTAGTAGCTCTTCGCTGTACACGCTCGAGAATTGTCTGGTCTTTTTTCAGGCTGGGATTCCAAATAGAATTGCAGTATTCAATAATGGACCTTACATACGTTTTGTAGATAATCCCAAAATTATCTGCTGGAATTTTCCCAAAGGTTCGCATGAAGAGCCCGATGGTACAGTTAGCTTTCTTGGCTACACTGTTACATTGTTCCGTCCAGGACAGATCATGATTTACGAAGATCCCAAGGTCTTTCTCAGATTCTTTACTTTGAATGGGTACATTACGTAAATAGTACTGCTGCTTGACATTTTGATGACCACCATGGAGAACGGCACATTTGCTGGCGGGGAAGCTACTACTTTTGCCAATACGTGGATCTTTGGAGTTATTCAATTGTCAACTCCTTGAGTTTGCTCCGGAGCTGAAGAAAAAGGTGAGACCACCCCAGCCCACGGGGTCAGTGGTTCCCTGAGGAGCTCCAAGGGGACGTGCTATCTACTCCAGACTGCTCCCCCCCCCCCCCCCGGGTCATCAGAACAGTGAATAAGCCGTATGAAGGAAAAGGTGACCCTAGTAAAGGGAACGCCGAGACAAGGGAACGTTCGCCCTTTCGCGAGTTCCTCAGCCACACTACCACGTGGGAGAGGCTCGGGAGGAAACCAACGTGGACGGAGCTCCTTCCGGCGTAGAGGGAGGCACCTATCGCCACGTTACTGACTGGGACTGGACAGCCCCCCCCCTCCCCCCATTCGCCGACAGGTGGGGGAGGTTGGCCTATCATGTAGAGGCTTGGAGGTGGATAACGGAAGATCGGTTCGTGTTGAACATCCTGGAAGCGGGCTACATTCCACCACTTCTATCCAGACCTGCTCTTACAAACTGCCCTCCTTCTTGGCTGGTCGAAGATTCAGAGATACTTACACTGGTCGACGAAGTGGAAAAGTTACTGAAGAAGGGGGCCATAACCCCAGCCCCACCCACACCAGGTTTCTGGAGCCCAACAAGGGTGATCTCCAAGAAAGTTTGGGGCTCACGCTTTATTTTCAACCTGTGCAGACTGAACAGCATCTGGTGAAGGATCATTTTCAGGTGGAATCCATCGACCTCATTAGGGAAGCTATCCGTCGAGACGAGTTCACCGTGTCGATAGACTTGGAAGATGTCTACCTTCACGTCCCGCTGCTTGCTCCTGCGTGTCACCTGTTCCGCCTGATTTTGGGAGGGAAGCCGTTTCAATTCACGACTCTCCCGTTCAGACTGGCAACAGCTCCATATCTGTTCATGCATGTGCTCCGCCTGGTGTTAGCCCATTTTTACTTACACTGCGTCAGGGCCCACGCCTACCTGGACAGTTGGCTTCTGCGACACACATACAGGAAACTTTTGCTTCTACACCTGGAAAGGTGCAGGATCCTACTTCCGCACCTGGGATTAAGGATCAACCTTTGTAAGTCGCGCTTCACCCCAGCGAAGAAATTCATTTTCCTAGGAGCAGCATTCGACATAGAGGCCAAGGCTGTCAGGCCATCTCCGGATAGGATTACTAACACAAGGTCGCTCGTGTTGCTTTTCATCAAGAAAAAGATGGCCACGGCACGGGAGTTAGCGTCCCTCATCGGATTAGTAGACTCCAACGCCGGACTCGTACCAGTGGGTTAGTGGCGCATGAAACCACTAAACTGGTTTCGGAAGAAGACGTGGTACCCAAGGCCGTGTCAGTCTGGCTTAGCGGTAGGGCCTTGGCCTTTGATTTCAGAGGTCCTGGGTTCGATTCCCCGCTCAGGCAGTCTGACATATAAGTCCAAAAGGCAACGTAAATAGGTTTGCATCCGTATTTAGTCAAGGACCAGCTGGGCAGACGTCATATCAATACAGGGGGTAAAAACGGTCCTTGCCTACGGTCAGAAGCCTTCTTTGGTGGATGCTCAAGATCGCCTTGAGACTGGGGTACCTGTGCAAGAACCAGCTCCGATGTCTCTACTGTTCTCAGACGCATCTATGTCAGGTTGGGGAGCCCATCTGATGGGAGAGGAAGCATCGGGTTCTTGGGAGGAGGACAAAGCCTACTTACATATCATTGTCCTCGAATTGAGAGCGATGAGAGCATCGAGCGATTTTGATGTGGGGAGCGACCCTTCGGGGCTAGATGGTTGGAGTCATGTCTGACAACGCAATGGCAGTGGTGTATGTGAGGAAGGGAAGAGGAATGCACTCCAGAACCCTCATGGAGGAGACTTAATTGCTTTTTAGGACTTGCTTGCAGTTCCAGTACGCTTAATTCCCCCCCCCCCCTCCCCCCCCCCCCCCCCCCCACATTACAGGGAACGTAAATGCGTGGGCAGACGAGTTATTAAAGGGGTCCCAGGTCCCCACCTAGGAGTGGAGGTTGGATCCGGAGGTTTGTGCCACGCTTTTCCATCATTGGGGAACTTCGGCGATAGATTTGTTTGCCACGAAGCTGCCGTGCTTCGTGTCACCCTACACGGACAAACGGGTGTGGGCGACGGATGCGTTCTTAATCTCGCGGGAAGGTATAAACACCTGTTTGTTTCCTTCGTTCATCCTACTTCAATCTATAGTGAACATGATCTGACATTCATCATGACGGTTCCTTTTGGTCGCAGCATGGTTCACGGACGTTATGGAGCTTCGGCAAGAAGAACCAATCCCTCTACCGATCACTCCAGGGTTCCTCTAACAGCATGGGGGGGGGGGGGGCAACACCCTGCACCCGAACCCTGTTATTCTATATCTTCACGGGTGGAGACTTTGAAGACTAACTTGACGAGAGAGGGGTTCGAAAAGGAGGTGACAAGCAGACTCATTCAATGTCTTAGTTGGTCCACAAAGCACATGTATGACACAAAGTGGAGACAATGGTTTGACTGGTGTGCATCGAATAGCTGTGATCTGTGCAACCCACACATCGTCAAGCGTTCATCTTTTTTTTGAATTTTCACAAGGTTTGTCCCCACGTGCCATTAAGGGGTATTGGTCGACAATAAAAACTCTGTGTTAACCTTCGTAGTAATTGCTCCACAGTGAACAGTTCTATTACACGAGGCTCATATCCCTTTCTCGAAGGATTGGTCAGCTGGTAGCATTAACTTTCCCGTCTCACTTTCGGGCCAAAAATAACAAGCCAGGAGTGAAGCCCGCACCAGTTTCCATTAAAGCTTTCAGGAAAGATCGTGCATTCCAGGGACAAAGAAAGGCTGCAGTGCCCTGTTCGAGCCCTGGTGTTTTACCTTGCTAAAACTTCATGAAGACCCACACGAATCGCTGGTGGAGAAAGAATACTAACCCCTGACGCCTCTGTTCCTGGATGTGAACAAGGAACAGGAAGAAGTGCTTCAATCAATGTCAATACGAAGTACCCACGTTCCACATACTTCTACGATACTTTTGTCTATTTCGGCACTGTTTGAGATATGGAAGACACAGCAATTCGTACGTGATGGTGCCACTGTGCTGCAAACAATGGTAAAAATACTTACTTGTTTGAACAACGTCGGAGTCTGGTTGACCGCACTGTTGGGTCACATTGTACAGAAGAGCTCACATGTAAAATCTAAGGCCGCACCGATACTGGATCAGATCGGTTGCTGATATTTGTGGTTACGGTATCTGCAACTTTTGCAGAAATATCAATAACTCGGAACCGTTCGAGATAATGGCATGTGGTTTGCAGCGTTTTAATCAGGTAATTCCTAGCTATGTTTTAACTGCTGGTTTCTATTTAAAAAATTTTTATTAAAAAAATTATTAGACTTTTGCAGAAAACCACACCATTGATGAAAAATTGCGGATCCTATTTTGGATATCGGTAAAATTGTTAAAACCAGTTCGGTATCGGATCGGTAAAGCTGACATGGGCGTCATTCCCTTGAAGTAAGGGAATGACATTATGTCATTATTTTCATAAATGAACTGGGCTTCATGCCCTGTTTCTAGTTTTTACTGGAATGGGCTGGAAATTTTTGAGCTGACCAGTAAAAGAGCTATTCACTTATAACTGATGTTAGAGCTGGGTCATTTGGTTGCATCCATCTTTAAAAGCACAAGCGCATTAGGACGCACAAGTCTATAAAGGTTTCAATCCCCCCCATAAAAGATTAATTGTCTAGAAGTGGATTTTGGCATGTGTTGGTTAGTAATAGATTTCAGGTGCGATATCTAATGTCTGAGCTCGTTGGGCAGTTTTCTCCAGCATGTTGGTAATTCATCCAATTCTGTGTTTTTCAGAAAGAGGAATTTATGTGATTGGCTTCAGTTACCCAGTAGTTCCTAAGGGTAAGTACGCAGTGTTCACACAAATATCAAAAACCCTTTAAAGTATGAAAAGTGCCATGTGGCTTGGTACATTGAATATTAGAGCCATCGTTTACAAGCAAAGATCAATATTATAGGAAAAAATAACAGTGCCAGTGTTGTTATTTGTCCATTTTTGTTACGTATGGAATTAATACGGAAAAAATTAATTTATACATTTTTTTAAAAGAACGAAAATACCTTTGTATGTCCCATGAAATATACATTACCTGAATTCAGCATTCTCCTTCTACTAATGCTGTTTGTGCTAGAGATAGAAGACTTGGAGCCTTGCGAGTGTCGCTACCCTCTGCACAGCCTCCTACTATGTAAGTCAGGTCGACGGCTGTGACTTCATCTTCTCTATTTCCCGACCACGTCGGACATGCTGTGTACTCTGTCTTCGGTTGCCTGCTACGGGTACCATCCTGCAATGCCCCGTGCTAAAGGTGCGCCTTGTGACCCATTGGCCGGAACGATAACTCCACCGCCACCGGCCGAAATCCCGCACTCAGACCCGCCCCTATCGGGGTTCTCCACTCTGTCCATAGCCTTTCCTCGGTCGTCAGGGGCGGTACGCTGCCTACCACGGTTCCACTCTAGGGACCTTCTTCGTCGGTACCACCGACTCTTACTGGCCCCACTCAGGAAACAGCAACCATGTCTCCTCTCCAGTGCGGTCAACTGCGCCCGGTTCCCGAATTACGAACTCTATAAGAGAAATTGATTTTGGCGAAAGACAGATACGCCCGTTTCAAACTTCAAGTAATTGGCTGGCGTGCCACGGTCAAGTAAGCCTTACGGCATCAGCTAGATGGATCGATCCTCCTATCCCCTCATTCGTCGTGCCATTCCACCGGTTCACGGTCTCAAGTAACCGCTCATCATGATGGTTCTCTTTCCAAGGAACGCTTCCATGCCATAATGGGATCCGGTCTTCATTCCTTCAGGCGTAAGCAGCCACCAGTTCCGGATCCCTCTACAAAATTCACGGATGATTGGGTGGCTACCACCATCAAGAAACCTCATCTGTCATCTTGTGAAGACGCCGGTCGTCACAATCGGCCCGTACTTCAGCTTTACACACGGTTCCTCCTTTTCGACCATCGCTTGCCCCGCCGGTCAGTTCTGACAATACCAGTATACGGGTTCCTTCAGTTACCTCAGAAGACCCGCCGTCTCAACATGCTCATTTTGATCAACCTTTTTCCATTGATCTTGGTCCTTCGGGAATTCCTCTCTCAGAGCTCTTGAAGACCGTGGAAGGTATTATACCGGACTGTTTCCTGTACAGGCCATCCCCTCAGGTTCCTAAGTAGAGTAAGAACCGTGGCCTGTCTACAGGCTTCGGATTCGGTCTCCGGGCCGTCTCCCTAGTCACCAACGAGTTCTCGGCCAATCCACTACTTTACTCAGCACCCTTCTTCGACCGGGGGGGGGGGGTGTCCTTCTGGGCAACGGTGCCACCCTTGAACTCGATACGGATTCTCCGCCATTTTTTCAGCCCACAGGTGATGGAACCGCTAACCCTAAAATCTTCGATACCTACCCTCAGTCGGAAGTCCTTACGGCCGATCTCAAGATGGACTTCGGAACCTCCCTCTTTTTGCCTCGTAAAGTATCGGTTCCTTCTGTTCTTTGTCACAACGACCGCCTACTTCTTCTTAGTCTCTGGGCAGCCTCACAAGCCAACGTCCTTACCACGGCTGCCAACACCCTTTGCGAAAAACTCTGCGGACCCCTCTCTGGTCCAAACACGGGACCTGCCTTCTCTCGTCTGCCAGGTATTCCACAAAGCCGACCCCTCTCTGGTCCAAACACGGGACCTGCCTTCTCTCGTCCGCCAGGTATTCCACAAAGCTTGTTTCATCACATATCACTCCATGAACTGGTTCACCATGGTCCTCTTCAATTCCACGCTGCTAATCCATGATGTGGTCCTCAGCACAGCCCCTACCCTTCACGATTCCACCCATCACATTCTTCGGAACCAGCCTCTTCATGAATCAGTCACTGTTTTTCACGGTCTTATTCCCAATTTAGTTCCACATTTGGATATCACCCGCAAACCGAAGCCTCCAAATGCACTCGCCGTCCTCGACCGCTTGGCAGTCAACCGTACGGTGATTCCACCGAAGATTGCGTCTCCCCGTCTCCGGTTCGCTTTGACGACCGTCGACCCTCTCCACCACATCACGATCACCCCTCCCCCCTTCCGAATAGGGCCACGGGACGTGGGTGCTCTTGTGGTAGACACCGACCGACGTGGTCGCCTTGCGTCTCCCGATTACCGTCAAACCGTCAGACCAAACCCTCCAATTATTCCTTCCCCTTTCCAGTTGGGGGACATGTGCACTTCTTGGACATCACTTCGGATCCAACAGTTCTCTCCATCGTAACCCACGGTTTCCGTCCAGTGTTCCTCTATTCATCCCTGTTATGGTCTCCTCCATGGTCCACTGCGACAACCCTGTCGGTTCTTCTTAGACCGAAATCTCCAGTCTTCTAGCAAAACATGCTAGTCTGGACAGGCCGGGGTTCTACAGTCACATTTTTTTTCTTTGCCCCAAAAACGAGGGACCTCAGGCTTATCTTCAACCTTCGTCCCCTCAACCGATTCATAGAAAACCTTCATTTTCAAATGGAGACAGTGGAAACCATTCGTTTGTCGCTCATATCCCGCGACTAGACGATTTCTATAGATCTTGCGGATGCGTACCTGCCCAGTCCCCTTCATGCCTCTGTCCGGCACCTCTTCCAATTTATTTACGACGGCACGGTGTACTAATTTCTCTGCCTCCCCTTCGGTCTCAACGCAGCTCCTCGAATATTCACATCGGTTTTCAAGCCTGTTCTGGCCTTTCTACACCAGCACCAAATTCGAGAGGAAGCCTACCTAATATTTTGGGCGATGAACCAGAAATCCCTTTGCTCGGTGCGAGCTCTTCGGTTCCACCTCAAGGAATACAAGGCTATTTGTCACGGCCGGTCTACATTTTTCCTCCCATTCACTTCCAAGTATGGGGAAACAAGCACTACAATGGTGTCCAAATGGATAAAGGCAGTCATCCTTCCCATATATGACGCCCTTGACATCAACTGCGCCAAACAAGGCATTCGAGTCAACGCCCACGAACTTCGTGCCAATTCTGCCTCCTGGGCACACCACGGCAACATTCCCATCACTGAAATCATGGAGGTCGCTTCATGGCGCAGTCCAACGGTGTTCACCTCTCACTACCTTCGAGACTTAACTGCCCATGCTAACGGGATGTACCGTCTTGGTCCCTTGGTGGCCGCTAAATGGTTACTTTGATCCCCTTAAGCACACAATCCCACCGATTTTTTTTTCGGACCTTCCTTTTCTCTGATAGTTGCGAAGTTTAACCTTTTGGGGGAACCAGCTCGCTACCATAGGGGCTCCGTCAAGTGGGGCCCGCCACCTTTTCCGAGGTCTGTGGAATGCTAAAATTCGGGTAATGTATATCTTCATGGCACGTAGAAACATCAAAATACCAGGGGCACCTGGTTGATTTTTGTTTCTATTGCCTGTGTCAAAATATACATTGCCTTATTCCCACATTCCTCCGCTCTATATCACCGCTGGCACACTTTGGGGAACAAAAGATGAAGCCACAGCCGTCGACCCGGCTTATATAGTAGGAGGCAGCGACGCTGGCAAGGCTCCAAGTACAAACAGCACTAGAAACAAACATCAATGCCCCTGGTATTTATATGTTTTTGGTATTTTGCATTAAAGGCGGTGAACGTAGCAGTCCTGGAGGCAACTACAATTTAAGGCAGCTAAAATACAGTATATTAGCTAAATAACACGGAATCACTGTTTTTCGGCTCCATGACGGTTTCATGTTTTTAGCTGGCAGTGTGTCAGCTAAAAACATGAAACCGCCATGGAGCCGAAAAACAGCGATTCCGTGTTATTTAGCTAATATTTTAGTTGCCTTGTATACAGCCTCCACATACGGGCAGTAATATTGATTCAAATTACAATGCATGAATGGTTTTCAAATTTCAAGCCTCTAGATCAAATCGCAGTGATAGTTATTGGGAGAAAACTGCAGTACATTAAATTGGCGACAAGGAATTGCGTATTTGGCCATATAAAGGAATTTAGACTGCTTGGGCATTTTTGCAAATTTCCAGCTTTTTAATTTTATTTCTTATTTAGTTTCACATCTTAGAACAGATGGTCAAAACAGATATTTTTTTATTTGGCTTGAAAATAGTGACCAGCCTGAGAGGTAAAAAACAAAAAGTTTTTCCGTTAGAAAATAGTTTTTTGGGCTGGCTACATAGCTCTTTAAACTTTGCCAATAAAAACATGTGGTGGACAGTTTAATAGAAAAAAATGCCTGGTGCTTTAATTATAACTCCATCCATAAACCATTTGCACGGTTTAGTACAGAAAATTTTAAAATTATTCATGCCGTTTGTACTGCAAATGTTCTTTAAATTTTTCTTAAAGATACGTAATCCAACTCATTTTACTTTTCTTTTCTTAAATTTGCAGGGAAGGCACGTATTCGTGTTCAGATATCTGCGGCCCATTCTACAGCTGATATTGACAGAACAGTTAATGCGTTTATTGCCGTTGGTAAAGAGCTGAAAGTTATTTAGTATACGAATTAAGTGCAAAACGACAACGAATCTCGCAGCTAACCCTGCAAAAAAAAAAGACCATTATATTTATTAAGCCGTTTTTATTTTGTGCATATCACAAAAAAATGATCACTGCTTTACAACAAATTGAAGTTTGATGTATATTTTCTTGTATTAGTAAAACTGTATATATATCTTGTGATAAATCATGCTGTTACACTTGTTACATTAGTGTTCATATTTTTTTAACACACTTTATAATACTAGATATACTTGAGACAAGCTAATGTCAAAGCTGCACAATGTACAGTAATTGACAATTTAAAGAATTACGGCTGGGGCATTTAAACATTAAGATTAGTCAAGTATAAAATTTAAGGAAATCTCCCCAAAATTTTACCAGGAGCATTTAAACAGTTCCTTTTTATCCTCAGTTAATGCCAACTCATGTCCCCCAAACCAAGCCCTTTTCCACAAGCTTTTGAATTTTGGAGGTGCTTTGTTTTATGTGAAGAGGGCCAGTCACTCTCAGTAGGAGCACCACTTGCACCAGATGACGCTGGCAAGGCCTCTTATTAACCAGGCACCCCTGAGCTAGAAGGTACAAAACTTTTACAAAATTAGAGTTCTTGCCAAAGGAAGTTCAAATGGAACACAATTCACGGCGCAACAAACCTTCACACATGAAGATAAATCAAATGGAGGAGAACGAAAGAATCCAGCGCGTAAGCATTAGGGCTAGCTGCCATGCAGACCTGGCATACTTACAGCATCCATTAATGCATCCCTACCTTTGTCTACGGAATCTAGAGCTGACTACATCTTGGATGATGCCCTCCAACTCGTGAATAGAGCCTCTTCATTCAGTGCAGACTGCATGAAATTGGAAGTTAAAGCAGTTATATACTTGGCTCTTCACCAATGAGATACTTTCCTTGAGTGTGTATGCAGAATTTTCCAGGACACAAATCGGACAGCTCCATTTCCTCCCTTTCTACGAGCCAATGAAACTTTTTAATGGAAAGCTCCTAGCGTTAGTACTGGATCTTGCGGAGAAATGTAAACCGATCCTTGCCCCACCGCAGTGTTCGCGGGCAAATAAATGGTTGGACTTTACATGAAGAGTGAGCTGCCAAGAGTGCCCACTTCTGGTCACCGACAGGGCCTACACATGAGGGAACGAACAATCCTCAACTTAGCAGAAAAGCATTCAAGTTGCGAGGAAGAGGCAACTTCTATCTTGACTCAAATGGAAAAGGTGGCTCCAATCCAAAATGGGATAAATTGAAACCACACAGAAGTAGAGGCAAAGCCCTTCCCAGATCATGATACCAGTGTCAGATTCCCTCCACCCTTTCACCGACCATTGTGGGGAGGGGCAGGCTGCATTTCTGAGGCTAAAGTGGTAAGAGGTTGCACAAGATGCTTTTGTTCTCTCAGTTATAAAAGGAGGTTCCATCGTTACATCTGCAACTTTCCATCTCTCGTGTTAAGTCCTCCAGCCTGGTTGTAAAGTGAAAAGGAAGACCCTTTACTAGAAGATGGTAGTAAAGAAACTGATTTCGAAATGGGCTACCAAGACCGTTACCTCCAAACGCCCCACGGTTCTACAGCCAAGCCTAGGTTATTCAGAAGAACAGTGGGGCTTGTCTTATCTTCAATCTCTGGCACCTGAACTCCTCAATTTGGAACAACCGCTTCAAAGTGGAGATGTTGGACTCAAGTCACGTAACCTCTTTGCCATGGGGAGTCCACGACATTCATCAACCTGGAAGATGCCTACCTTCTCACTGTGGTTGGCCCATCAGTCCTCCATATGTTCTGCTTTGTCTCACAGAGCTAGGTTTACCATTTTGAGCCACTACCATTCAGTCTTTGCACGGCTTCCCATGTTTTTACCTCAATCCTGCATCCAGTGTTAGGATGCCTAAATCAACCCAACATAAGAGTCAAAGCTTACTTCTGACGATTGATTGGTTGGGAAAAGCTTGGGGGTCGTCTCCGGGCAGACCTTCAACACTGCCTTTAGACGTTGCCTATAACCTGGGGCCAGGGATCAGCAAAACGAAATCCCGGCTAACCCCCAACAGGAGGTTCACTACATCCCTATCCTGGACTTTGACCTTACATCCCTAGTCAAACCATCCAGAGAAAGAGCGTAAATCCTACGCTACACCATGAAGATCACTCTGTTCTTAGACTTTACGATGGCTTGGGGATGAAGTCAACTGATCGGTCAGATGGATTCCATGGCCAGCCTTGTACCTTTGGCAGCCTGGAGGACTACACCACTAATGCTGGAAGTACCTTACACCACCATTAACTGGCTGGTCTGGCAAGGAGTTTGCCACAATTCAGTCTAGCAGGGCAACTAACCTGATCCGCACTACCTTTTAATCCCCATTAAAAACCACTACTTACACTAAAGCTGGTATGCTCTCACAATACCCTCTCTGGCAAGGACTTTGCCACAATTGAGCCTCACAGGGTTGCTAACCTGTCCTACCTTTCATCCCTAGTTGAAAACCACTACTAACACAAAAGCTTGTGCTTTGTGGTAGCGGATATTTGCTGCAATTCAGTCAACACACTAACTGGCAGGTCTGGCAAGGACTTTGCCACAGTTCAGTCTCACAGGGCAATTAACCTCATTTGCACTACCCTTTTGATCCCCATTACAAACCATTACTTGCAGTAAAGCTGGTAGTACTTCACAATACCCTTACTGGCATGTCTGCAAGGAGTTGGCTACAATTCTGTGCACAGGACAATTGACCTTATCTGCAGTACCCTTTTAATCCCTATTAAAAAACCATTACTTACACTAAAGCTGGTCGGCCCTCACAGTGTCCTTTCTGGCAGATCTGGCAAGGGCTGCCACAGTTCAGTCTCACAGGGCAATTAACTTTACCAGTACCGACATTAATGCTGGTAGTTCCTTACAACACCCTTACTGCCTTTGGCAATTCTCCGGCAACAGCTAGCCATTCAGTTTGCCGTGCCTCGTTATAAAACAAGATCCCATCGTTACATCTGCAAGCTTTCCATCTATTGTGTCAAGTCCTCCAGCCTGGTTGTAAAGTGAAAAAGAAGACCCTTTACTAGAAGGCGTAGTGAAGAAACTGATTTCGAAATGGGCTGCCAAAATTGTTACCTCCAAACGCCCCACTGTTCTTCAGCCAAGCCCAGGTTGTTCAGAAGAACAATGGGGTTTGTCTTATTTTCAATCTCTGGCATCTGAACTCCTCCATTTGGAACAACCACTTCAAAGTGGAGATGTCGGACTCAAGTCAGGTAACCTCTTTGTCATGGGGAGTTCATGGCATTCATCAACCTGGAAGACTGGAAGATGCCTACCTTCACACTGTGCTTGGCCCGTTAGTCCTCATCTGTTAGATCCAGTCCTGCTTGGCCCATGGTTTTTGGAGCAGACTCGCGGAAAGGCAGACGCGGGGTGGGTAAGGTGATTTCCCCGATAGGCTCCAAGTCATGAGACAACCTTCGAGATACCCTGCGTCTTAAGGCTCAGGAAGATGCCAGTGTCCCCTTGGCTTGTCCAAAGTGGCATTTTCACTTTTCCTCTGGCATCTCTCCCAAAAGATTCCACTCCCCCAACAAGGTACTTGCAGGTGTTCCTGTGGCTGAGTCATCAATTCGCCGAATATCAGCGGCTATTCACAAATGGTTCTAAATGAGATGTTGGTGTCAGGGCCCCCAAGAGGGGTGGGGGAGCAAGTGGGGCCCTTTACCCCAGGCCCGGGGCTCAATAAGGCCCGGACCGACACCTACACCCAGAATCGAATTAGGGGTTTCCAGGCCATGGGCCCAAATCTACCAAAAAAAAAAGGGAAGCACAATAGGGAACTCAAACGAGTATTTAATATGGGTTTGGAGGGAGAGAATTTTTTTAGCTGCATTTTGAAATTTAAACCAATATAGGCCATGGATAGTGTGCGAGTTCTACAAAAATTGGTTTGATTCCATCTGAGGACAACATCTTTTACACAATCAACATCTTGTTTCTCTTTGGCCGTCCTAAGAAATACAGTTCTGGCCAGGTACTGAACTCGTCCAGAACAACGAGTATCTCTGCACTGGGGACACGATTGATTAATATTTACGCTTTTCATATTTATTTATGTGCATGTATTTGTAAACATTTTTAACCCTAAATTTGTTTAAAAAAAATTTGCTAACTTTTCGTCTTGATCCTCGCCATCGTCAATTTGCATTTGGCTATCCGTCCTGTTTAAAGGGATATACCTACCAGCGCCATTTTTGTCGATCCTCCACATCAAGTACGGCCCCAAAGGTCTATTTCCTTACCATTAGTCTTTCCCTAGCTTAAAATCCTTTTTAAAATGTGGCGTCTAGGAGATTTTCTGTTGAATATAATGGAACTTTATTTACGAACGACCCATAACTATATGATGCTTTGCGCGCTTACAATAACCATGACATATCTCTGTATGTGCATGTACTAATTTGCTAATAATTATCGTTAGACCAAAAATCTAAAAGCTTAATGCCATAAAAATTAAAATTAATTATTCCAATAGGTCGCCGAAGCAAAATTATAAGACACTAGCCAAGAAAATTATAAATTGTGATGTTAAAATACGAGAATCAATCCTTTTGTCACGTCACGATTAATGCGTTCATGCTGGTTCGTCTATTAGGCACAATGCCAAATGAGACAGTAGCTACGTTCCACAACGCAGCTATTATCTCACTCTGGTATTTGTATGTGCGCGGAAGGCGACCAGCGTGAACTGTTGTAAGGCAAACGGGATGTTATAAGGCAGGCTGGGTGTCCCTTTAATTTCTTTTCGTGGTCGTCTTCTTCGTTCAGCATTTATTAGTTTAAATACAAGCTCAAACAGGAAAAAACCTATTGAACAGTTTGTATTTTACATGAAAAATTACTTAATGCTACGTTTAAGGGTGCGGGTGTATGAGCATGTGTGGTTCAATGAACATGCAAGGGTCGAATAACACATCAAGGGCTGGATGGGACAAGCCCGACGCTGCCTTATATACCTTTATTCATATAACAGGTAACACCACCTGGCGGGTGGCCAATGCAGTAGGGCAGTGACACAATGGGGAAGGTAGGGAGCATTTGTGGGTTACCGGGGAAGTTGACGGGAGGAAGGTAGCAGTGGGAGTGGTGTACCTTGAGGTGGAAGGGGGTAGCGAGCAGTGGAATGGTGATATCTTGGAATGTTTGGAGATTGAGATTGAGAGGCCGAGGAAGGAAGGGTTCCATATTATTGTTTTGGGGGATTGGACAATAGGAATGGGAGGGCAGTTAGGAATTTTGTAGGGGAGTGCAGGTTGGAGTTGGCCAATCTGGGGAGCACTGAGAGGATGGAGTGTACGTGGAGCAGAGGGATGCTCAAGTCGGCGGTGGACTTCGTGTTGTGGGATGAGGAAGGTGGGGGGTGGGAGAGGGATATGGGGGTGGATGTTGAGGGTCGATGGGGAGTGGATTTGGACCATTGCTTTGTCTGGGCTGAGTGGAAGTTGAAGGGGAGGAGGGGGAAGGGGGAGTTTTTCCGCTGAGGGAGGGGAGGGAGTGTAGGAGGAGATGGGCAGTCAGGGATCCGAAGTTGCTCGATTCTTTTGATGCTGAGGTCGAGAAGGAGGTGGAAAGATGGGAGGAGGGATATGATGTTTGGGAGACTAAGGTGCTTAAGGTCGCGGAGAAACATCTAGGGAAGGGAACACGGGGGGGTGGGTAGGGGAAAGGGATGGTGGGATGTAGAAGTGAAGGGGACTATTCAGAGGAGAAAGGAGGCCTGTAGGGCATGAAGGAGAGGAGTTGGGAGAGTTGATGATGGGGAAAGCGAAAGAAGCAGCGCTATGTCCCGAGTGGATAGGTGCGCGACAAATCTTTTAGTAGATACTGGAAGGATTATTTGGCTTGTAAGAAGGAGGCAGGGAAAGTGGTGGCTAGGAAGATCGGGGAATTTAACTTGAAACTGGCTAGGGAAGTGGCGAGAGGAGGGAGGGAAGCGGGGAAGAAGTTCTGGGGGTTTGTGAAGGAGAAGGTCCGGGTTGAGGGGGGGAGAGGAAGGGATGAAGGTGAAGATGTGGGGAATGTTCGAAATATGCTGACTGCAGCATTGAGGGAGCTTTGTGAGATTGGGGAGGAGAAGGTGGAGGTGGAGGAGAGGGAGGAAGAGGTGGGCAATGTGCTTGAAGATATTACGGTGGGAGAATTTGAGGAAGTCTTGACCTTTGTGAGAGAGGGGAAAGCTGCGGGGGAAGACGATATGGTGTGTGAGCTTGTGAAGGGTCTGGGTGTCAAGGGTAGGAGAAGGCTGATTAGGGATATGAATGCGATTCTGCAAGGGGGAGTGGTTCCGGAGAGCTGGAAGAAGGTGAGGATTCGCTTTGTATATAAGGGGAAGGGGAAGGATAGAGGTACGATTGAGAACTTTAGGCCGGTGGCCATTACGAGTGCAGTTTATAAGGTGTTTATGTGTATTCTTACAAGTAGGTTGCGGACAGACCTTGAGGGGAGAGGGCAGCTAGGAAATGTACAGAATGAGTTTAGAAAGGGGAGGAGAGTTGAGGACAATGTTTTTGTGGTGACGCAGGCGATTGAGGTTGCGAGGAAGGAAAGGAGAAGCTTGTGGGTGGCTTTTCTGGATATTGCCAAGGCTTATGATGGGGTTAGATGGGGGATGCTGTGGAGGGAGCTTCGGATTTTAGGAGTGGAGGAGGGATTTGTCAGTCTTCTTGAGAGGATTTATGAGGGGGGAATGTATGTGGCCTCGTGGGGAGGGGTACAGTCTGACTGGGTTGTCAGTAAGAGGGGGTTAAGGCAGGGGTGCCCGATGTCTCCTTTGCTTTTTCTGGTTTTTTGAGAGGATTGGAGAAGATGTTGATTGAGTCGGGTAGGGGTTTTCGGTGGGGGAAGGTGGGGGAGGAGGGAGTCCGTACTGCAGTGCTGACGTTTGCGGATGACATTGGGGTACTGGAAGAGGGGAAGGAGGGGCTTGAGCAGCTGCTTAATATCTGTGCGGAGTGGGGAGTAGATAGGAGGATAGTGGGAGTAGATAGGAGGATAGGCGGTGAGAAATCTGGTTACATGATTTTCGGTACGGGGGAAGACCAGTGGGCAGATGGAGGGGGAGGAGAAGAGGTCTTGAGGATGGCGAAGGTGCAGGTGAGGAGGGTGAAGGAGTACGAGTATCTGGGGGTGATGTTGTCTGTGAAGCCGAACTACCTGGAGTTGATGGAAAAGAAGGTGAGGTGTAAAGCAGGAAGGGTCAAGGGCATGATTAAGAAAGTTGCTCTTTGGGGATATAATATGTATGAGATTGCTCGGGTGCTCTGGAAGGGGGTGGCTGTCCCGGATGTGATGTTTGCTGGAGCAGGGCTATCTACAGTACTGGCCGGATCTTGAATGAAAAATAGCATACGCCACTAGGTTGGGAAATATGGCCGCCGAAAACGCCACTTAAGCCACGATTGCCTCTTTCTGTCAAGCGAGTGCGACACCGTTCGTACAAAACTGCAACGTTCCTTCCCTTGCAACACTTTCTGGATACACGAACGTGTTGCTTTTTTTTCCCAAGCGCAGAGAAATAGATTAACTGTGGCTGAGTGATAGCTTAAAAACTATTTTAAAATGTTTTAATACATAATAAAAATGTGTCACGCAAAGCTACGTAAAATTAAAATTACATTCTGATAACCGCCACTAGATGCCAACAGATGTCGCTCCTCTCCGTACAAATATTCACCGATGCGATTTGCCAATTCCCGAACAGACCTCAAGAAATGGGATAGTTGTGGCGTCCATTTTGTATACCCCCTCTAATTCGTTGTAGGTCGGGCCAGTTAGTTTAGTGGCCATGGCTGGAGGAGTGTTGGTGTGTGGTAGGGAGTGTTGGAGGCAGATGGAGCACTTCCAAGGGGAGTTGGGGGAGGTGGGCGTTGGGAGCTAATCGGTTTACTGCTGGAGAGGTGGTGACCGGTGAAATGGGCTGGGCTGGTTTCGAGTCGAGGGAGGTGGTGGCGAAGATAGAGTTTGATATGAGGGTTAGGGAGATGGAGGAGGGTGCCATTGTGCATACTGTGTATGAGTATGTGACGAGATGGTGCAGTATTAAGTGGGTGGAGACGACGAGGAGGCTGGCGGGGAAGTTTGTTCGGGTGGGAGGGGGAGGAATTGGGGGTAGAAGGGGCTGAAGGAAGGGGATTAAAGATGTGGAGGTGGAGAAATGGACTCGTGATATGGGGAAAAAGGATTAAAGATGTGGAGGTGGAGAAATGGACTCGTGATATGGGAAAAAAGTCGACCACGTCGAGGTATCGTGAGGAGAAAAGGAGGATGGGGTGGGAGAAATGGTATCTGGGGGATTGGGGGAGTGTCCTGTTCTTTAGGGCTAGGGCGGGCTCACTGGATACCAGGGATTTGATGTGGAGGGCTGGTGGGGAAGATGAGGATACGACTTGTGGGATATGAGGGGAGGTGGAAGAGACGTTGGAGCATGTGTTTATCGAGTTCCAGGGATTAGAGGACCTCAGAGGTCGAGATGAATGGGGGAGGGAGGGGGAGGAGGCTGTAAGATGGCTCCTTGGGTGGAGGGAGGAGGGGAGAGGAGTGGGAAGGGGGAAGAGGGTGCTCTTGTGATGGTGGAATATGAGGGGTATGGATTAGGGGAGTGGGTTGTGGTTGTTTTGGTTGGTTTACAGTGGACGGGCGGGCATTGCAGCTTTGGCCGCACTCTGTTACAAAAGGGATGCCCATAGCATCATCATCATCATCATCACAACGTTGTATTATTGTATATAACTGTATGCTGGACTGGAGCCACTAACTGGGATAGCTGCAAGGGTCACTGGAGGGCGAAAAGAAGGGCGTCTTACTGATGACAATACTGTTAAGAGTGGAATTCTTAGGCCTATAATTTTTAAGCAAGTGGAATCTTTATTTTCCGATTACAACCTAGCAGCATAAGGGATTGGAGCAAACAACTTTTTTTTAAAGCCTATGAAATCCGCTCTCAAAGCACTGCCTTGACTAGAAGTGCCGTTGTTTAACCCTCCATTTTAATCTAGTGCTCCTTGCAGCTATCTCTCTTGTATCCAATATGACGTCACATGACGCTGCTCTACAGTAGGACAGAGGATGCCCTAGCGGCCAGTAAGTAATATTAAGAGGTGTGCTTCCATAAAGGAGACTACACCACTAAAGCTCTGGACACACCAATTAGCCTAATTTTAAGAAATACAGTACATGACTATACTAGGACTTCATGTTTTTCGCAAATCGTCAATTATATTTTACAGGTCAATCGTGTATCGCGTGTATCGCGTTTGTGCCGCTATTTTTTTTTGTAAGCTCGGTTGCAATCAACCGTAGAGAATTACATCAGTTTCCGAGAGTAGGGAACTTTTTTTTCCGTTTTAAGCGTTACCGGAAGTTGAAATTTCAGGTTTTCAATTTCGGCATATTTCAAAAAGCGATTTCACTTTTGCACTTTGCCCAAGGCTAGGATGAAATGAAATTTTAAATATTTTCAAAACTGGTGGGAAAAAGTAGCATAAATTTATAAATAAATACACAGTATGTTATATGAACCCGCTAAAATACAATAAAACTTAATATTTCGTTTGGACGGTGACGTCAGTGAGGAAGGCAATGGCGGCTGCCAAGTGACGCTGAAGCGGTGATGGTGAGCAGCAAGATTATTTTCGTACGGAAGGATGGACGAGGCTGAACAAATGGCAAAACCGGAGGACGAAGACGAAGATGACGACCCGAATTATGAGCCAGGTGTCAACCATGTCGACTGGTACAATATGGAACTTATGGACGATGGCGATCTGCCTATCAACCCTTTTTACAGGGTCGACTCGGGGGAAATTATATACCAACCGAGGAAAAAACGACCTAAAATGATTGGCCGTTATTTGATGGGCGATTTATTGGGTGAAGGGTCTTACGGAAAAGTTAAAGAAGTGCTCGACTCGCAGACTCTCTGCCGCCTAGCTGTCAAAATAATGAAGAAAAGAAAATTGAGGAGGATACCCAATGGGGAACAGAATGTGCAGAGGTATACCTATTACTTGGGAGTAGTTAGTTGGTTTTTTAAGGGTTTTGGGCATTGTTATGCATTGACAACTGTTAGGGGATGTTAGTTATGCTGAATTAAGTGTATGTTGGACGTTTGAACTGGTTAGCAGTCGGTGAAATAGTTTATTCGTCCCCAAGATTTGATTCAAAACTACCATTGCTAGTATTGATTGGATAAATCTTTATTCTTGAGGTAGGCCGGTGTCTATATTAATCTAGTGTGTCCGCTAGATTATGTTAGCTTGTTTGTGTAACATTTGACTCCTTTGTAGAAATCTAGGGCCCAAAATAGGTACACCATTAAGAGCATTGATTAGACCAGGTAGATCGGTGATGGCGTATTGCATTTCAAACTATGTTGAATCCATGAATGTCCCACATACGTGGTGACCGTCTCGTCATCTATAATAGCTAACTCCACCGATCTCCTTAAACTGACATACCGTGAATCTTCCTTAACGACAATCCCCAAACAATGAACAGCTGGATCCAAACTCTTTAAACGATGCTGATTCGCTAGTGTCAAGAACTATGGTACCTCCCCTTCCATGTGTGCAGCATATAGAACCACCTCCCACACGATGTTGATGCATCAGTGAATACAATGTTTAAACCCCCTCGTGATCAGACTCGACTCAGCATGACGCTTGACGATCATGGTGCACCGGACAGATTTCGCCCAAAAGTTCCATCATGTCATTAATTTTGACTGATTTTGATAATGCAATGTACCATTTTGATCATCTCGACCAGTTATTTCTATTGGCCGAAGACGCAAATCAATAAGCACTGAGAAATTATTCATTGAAAACCAACAAACATGAGGCTAACCATGTGACAAAACATATTAGCTGCAAACAGTTTGTTTCTGCTCAATTAGTGTCACGGACAGTGGCAAAAAATTTCGCTACTTGGGACTTGACTCCTTTTTACGATGGCTCGTCCCTAATTTTGAATACGAGAAGGGTTGATGCACTTCTGTCTCCCTCTCAGTTCTCGGCTTCATGCTGGTGTTATGTTTTCCAGGTTTTTTGTTTCGTTCATAACCCTGGTAAAGCCGTTCAGTTGTGAATGTGATAAGGTTGTGTCCTTGAGATGTCGGGTCTCTATTGAAGAGAATGACTAATTTCCTCAAAAACATCATCCAATTTGGCCAGGGCACTGTGTTGTTGGTGCTGGTAGTCTCTGGAACTGGCACCGTTTTGGGCCAAATCCTTTCATCAGATGGCAACTCCTTGTAAGTGTACCTCACTGTATAGCCCTATCCTAATTGTTCTAGTGCTTGGTTTTCCTCTTGATTTAATAATTGTGGTGAATGTTCTGCACCGGTGTGAGTAGCTGCGAGTGCTGTGCAGAGGCTGTGCCGTGCTATCCTGTCAGAAGGTTTGCTGGGGAATTACAGCACTTGCATAGTGCATTGACTTTTTCTGCTGACGGCATTTACGTAACACAGATTGTTTTGAGCTAGGGCTGATACTTTCCGGAACATCGGAAGAATACGGACTCCTAATCGGATTTGTTTAATCGGATTTTTTTCGGTCGGTTACACGAAAACCGTTTTTCCGTTTTCAGCAAAACATACAGCCAAAAAAAATTAAAACAATTCTGCACAGATTGCACTTAACTTTCGAAATAGTTGTTTCTTTGGAAAATATTTTCACACATCGCTTCGTGGTGCCATGATGAAACGATGCTAGCAACCAACTACAGATCTCCCACCCGTTTTCTTAATCGACCTATGAATGAATGAACGAGTGAACCTGTTGGCGTTGGTCGCGTAGTAGCATACCACGTGCTGTAACGGCCAACTCCCAGCAGGTTCTCTTTTGGGCGATCGTTCGAAGAAAGTTAGTAGCTTCGATGGTGGGACAACTGGCCCACGCAGATTATTTGTAAATTGGCTCCCCCCCCCCCCTCCCCTCCAACACACCGGTTTTCTACTTTCACCGATTTTGAGTGTTTGGGTTAGTAGGCCTAAATGATGCCACTTGGCTATTTTTGGTTCGTTCACCGCGGGGATATGAATGGTGCCCGCAGCAAACGTTTTTCGGATATGGGTTTTATAATTCGTGTGACCGTACGTGGAACGGTTTCCGGTTAACCGTGTAACGGATCCCAGCCCTATTTTGAGCGTATTCAAGAAAAGTTGGGAAAGTTAACCAACTTAGTTGTACCATGAAGAAGCGCTTTTCCTCTTGGTCCAGTCACTTTCTGCTGGTACGATCGGCTATCGGTATCCAGAGGCATGTTGTAGTACATTGTAGTACATTGTTTAGTCAACACATTCTTTCAGTAGCGCAGGCTCATAGCTTAGTCCAGTAGCTGGCAGACTACACGTTTCTTCGCCATGCTGCCTTCCTTAACAAGTGTTCTGTCCCAACACAGACGTCGAGTTAGCCACGTAGCTGTGTTGAAAACTCGCGTTGCTGAACGTTGGACTACTATATTCAATTCTGCCCTATGTCGTTGAAGCTTTCAAATTACAGGAGCTTCCATTTTTCTTCTTAGAACATGCAAAAACCGATAACCAGCGGTTACTTTGGTATAGACATAACAGAAGGAAAAGCACACAAAACCACACAGAAGAGCACAATAAAAATGTTCACTTAAATTTTCGGCGAATAATCTAACCCCCATGGTAGAATCGGTGCGACGCGCGACCGTACGTCGCAGACAGTTGAAGCCGCTGCAGACAAATTTTGGCCAAATTTCTGCCGATTTGTCAATTTTGACCGATTTTGACATTCCAATACACCATTTTAATCATCTCGACGAGACCTTGCCATTGGACCTTTCCTTTCAGGATAAAGCACTGAAACGTTATTTCATAAAAACCAATAAACATGTGGGTAACCATATGATAAAAACAGTTTAGCTGCAAACAAATTTTTTTTCGACAAATGGTGTCGCAGACAGTTGCAGAAAGTTCTGCCTGTGGGAATCCAACACACACGATGACTGCCATCTCAGCGCACTGGAGTCACTTGCGATCAAACATTTCTCCAAGAATTGCATGCCACTCATGAACATCCAAAATCCTGCTTATGCAAACATTGATCGCCTGGTGCGCCCGATTCTTTCATCAGAACGTGGGCACCCAGATGCAACGCGTGATATAGATCAGTGGTTCTCACCTCTTGCACAAATTTCAAAAGGACGATGTAGTGACTCTTACTTTTTAACTTCTGATGAAGGCGAACGCAATTATTGAGTGAACATTTTTATTGTGGGGTTTTGTGTGCTTTTCCTTCTGTTATGTTCTTAGGGCATACTGATGAAGGTGACAAAAAGAAAGAAATAAAAAAATATTTTTACTGAAAATTCAATATTGAACATTTTCGTATGTTCTTCTCGTGTGGTGTGCAGGGTTGGAAATAATTATGATTATTTTAAAATAATCAAATTAATCGGATTATCAATCAGATAATCAAGATTATTTTAGTTACAATCAGAATTTTAATAACATGTAAGATTACAACATTAATTATGACATAGTGTTCAAGTATAAAAGGTTTAACTCACTCAACTGGTTTTGC
>JAHWFP010105508.1:10610-37594 GCA_023313725.1 Lithobius niger | reverse complement strand
TGTATACGTGGGAGAAACGAGAAAAGGGATCAGAACAAGAGCCAAGCAACGCATTGCCGTTACTGGAAATAACGTTGTAATGAACAACATTGCAGTCCACCACATGGAAACGCAGCACAAAACAAACTAGGAAGGAACAAAAACGCTCCTTCTTTCCAACTCTAGAAGCGATATTCATCTCAGAAGCCTTGAATCCGTGGCTATTCAACACCACAGCCGTGAGAAAGCTGTGCTGATGAATGTCCAGGGACCATCAAACCCTGGAATCCAGTTGCTAATGAGAGAAGAGTTTATAGACTGCTGCAAGAGAAATGGGCCACAAACCCACCAAATACTAGAGGCCATGACAACGCATCGAATTCTAAGCAGATGCACGGAAGTTGGGGTCTTGTAGTAAGCCTGATGAAGACGGTTGCCTGAGCCACACCATTTCCAGGACTGTCGAAAATTTGCGAGATATTTGGATGATATCTTTTCTGAGAAAATATGCGTAACCAAGGTGAATTTTCAATTTTGTTATGAATTTTCAAAGCGAATGATGTGACATTTTCAGGAAATATTAAAGTGATTTTAATAAAATATTCGCTGAAATTGTGTAATAAACATTTAAATGGATATGTTTGTTAAAGACCATTCATAAAAAATTGGTAGCTCGATAAACTTTTAAAATTGTTTATTGCTGAGTTACAAGGAGGTATTCTTCATGTAAAGGATTGTATTGTCAATATAATTGTACGGTTATTTTATAAAAAAAAAAAAAAAAAAGAAACCAATGTGGCACCAAAAAATTGTCATATTAAGACACAACATTTAGATATGGAAAACTGGTGATGTATTTTTTCCGTTTAACGTATGTCTGGTGAGGTTTTCCTCCCTTCCTATTGATCTAATGCTATTTTTTTCCACTTGCAGAGAAATTCGACTTCTCAAGAGGCTTAGTCACAAAAATGTAATTAGGTTAGTCGATGTTTTACATAATGAAGAGAAACAGAAAATGTATCCTTTTAAAAATTGATTGTTTTTCTTTTTCAATTTGATTGTATTTCTTCTAAGTAGGGATGTGCGATACTCGAAAAATTCGAGCCGAGCTGAGTATGCAACGTGTACTCGAACTCGGCTCGGCGCTTGTCTCCATACTTGGAAAACTCGAATCCGGTGAAAATGCGATAACTTTGCCAATTTTTGACCGATTTTGACGTTCAAATATATAAAATTCATCTTCTCGACGAGAGCTTTCAATTGGTGTAAATTAAAAGCCACTAGCTCAAACCATTTTAAAGTTATACCCTAAAAACTGAAACACCAGTTGTACACGTTGACCCACACAGTCCGTTAAGCACCATTGTAGTTCTTATTATGCTAACAAATAACAAAGACACTTGCAAAATAAGAGTCTTCACAAATACTCAAACTCTGCTCGATACTCGATTCTTCTGTTGCAAACTCGGCTCGACTCGAATTAAAATTATTCTACTCGCACACCCCTACTTCTAAGTAAAACCTTGGGACAACTGAGCAATGTTTTCCATTCAAACATGTTAACCAGGTTTAAGACTCTTGCTCTGCAAGGAAAGCAAACTCTGCCCTCAGTCATATTAGGCGAAACTTCTCCTTTCTCCATGTTCGTATCGTACGTATGCTGCATGTTGTATTTGTCCTCCCCATCTTGATTTCTGTGCAGTCTTGGCCCCTTACTTAGCCAAGGATAAGATGGGCCTTGAATCAGTCTAAATATCAACCTCCAAACTGGTTCCTAGCCTACGTAACTTTCCTTATCAAGATCGCTTGCACCTTAACAACAAAAGATCTTGAAACCCACAGCTTCGAAGTGATATTTTACAAACCTTCATAGTCTTGAATAACATCGATATGTTCGTGATGGCAACTTGTTTGCAGCAATTAGAAGTTACCCCCACAAACTCCATAAACCTTATATTACACTGTATTTTGTTTTTTGGAGCGTAGCTCCGCTATGGTCACACTCCAATGTAATCTTAGACCACGCATCACGCGAAAAACCACAAGGACTATCCAAAGCACACTTTGCATACAGTATCATGGGAGTCTGGACAAAGTTTATCACAAAAAAAAAATCTGGAATCAGAAATGGGGTTGAGGAACCATCAGGGTGACAAAATGGACCATAGCCAAGAGCCAAAATCCAAACAACAATGAGACGGCGAGGTCGTTTCTAATTGTTAACGGAATCCGATTGTTGAAAGATTAATTGTTAATGATTAACTGTAAGCAACTACTGAAAACCATATTTTGTAAGGCTGGGCCGATCCCGACTACCGATTCAGAATGCCTCACGTAATTCCTTACCGACATTTGCAGTATCGGTGGAATCGGGATCGGTATATATAATCCAGATAGATTGGTAATAAACCAAACTGAAGATATTTTTACTTTTTGTGTACCGTTTTCATGATACTCTCCAGCTTAGTATCTAGCTACCTTGGCAGCCTTTCCCTGGTTGAATGATATCACTACTTTCAAAGGCCGACCCTTTCTGGCAAAACAGTCAAACAGCAAAGAAAAAGGAGCCCGCTCCATTTGTCGGCAGTGGAAGTGACGACGGGCCTAGTGTATAATGTTATGATACCAAGCTGATCAGTCAAAGAACAACTACGATACCGAACAATCTTATCGTACTGTTCACTGATGCCGATTTTGCCAAACTCCTTATTGTTAACAATCTTAAGAACCAATAACCTACATCAGTAAAAATTCAATAATTCATAATTTTCAACGAATGTTGCTCTTACTGTGTGTGGAAGTGGCGCTGAATCATGCAAAACTGAAGCATTAATTTGCAGATAGCATGCTTGACACATTTGTACTTTTTGATATTTAAGATGGGCGATCAGAATTATTGTTTAGGTAATGGTCGGCCACTGATGGGTAACTTTCTTTATTTTGGCCGGCTACCGATTTCTATCGATCAGGCTCTGGCTGGCAAATATCGGTTTGGCAAGACTGGTTCGATGCAATCTTACTGTGTATTTTGTCCTGAATTTGTGTATATCATTAATCATCTATCAATTGTAGTTACTGGCCTTAACTGAGATTAGGTACATGATCATGGAGTATTGCGTAAGTGGCTTACAAGAACTTCTAGATAGCACAAAAGCAAAAAAATTTCCTATATGGCAAGCTCACGGGTAAGTAAAAACTAATACCTGCCATACTGGCCAAACCCAAGAGAGTTGGAATATGAGACAAACTGCAGTTTTGATTACCAAATGAATGATGGTGTGTGTTACATGGATGACTTTCACGTAATCAGTGGCGTGGCGTGAGTCCCCGCAGCGGCGGGGGGGCGCAGAGTATTGTTGGGCGCCATCGCGTCTTGCTGATTTTTTTAATTATTTTTTTGATTCTATTAAAACTGAAAGTTTCCGCCATCATAGACATATCGTCACAGTCTCTCTAGGCTGGCAGACCAACAGAATTAAAGAAATTTGCAAGCTAAAGAAGTACTGGGGCGGGGGAGGGGGAGACACACAAATGACTTCAGGGAGCACCAATTCTCTTAATGAAATACAAAAATGCATCATTAGCGCTACAAATACTACTCCAAAAACGAATCAAGGTAGTAAACTGCAAAATAAAGGTGTAAATACCTAAAACAAGGGCCACATTTTTTCTGTTGGTGGTGGTGGTGGAATTACGCTTGCAAACCCCCCCCCCCCCCCGCCCTTCCCCACCACTAAGATTCGTTGACGTTGGCCCAGTCCTGGACTGTGCGACTGGAAAACTACCTTATTTTCAGAATTGGGCAACGCTTGCTGTGTTGTTGTGTTAGTATGGTGATGACATTTCTTTAATTTTTATTTTCGGGGGGGGGGGGGGGGGGGGGAGTACTTTGACCATTCGCAGGGGGGCGCACACCAAGTTAGCTACGCCACTGCATGTAATGCTTTGTGGCGTCATTTTACCTACATCATATGGACATGTAATTTGCCGTGCATTTTGTTGTGATGAAAGTGCAATATTGCCGGATTTAAGCACAATTTTGTGGTGATGGATTTGACATTTGAATTTGATAATGGGATTCTGTTTCGTGTGTGTTAACAAAATGTAGGATGATAACAAAAAGTCCAACAGATCACGAACATATTGGTGCACAACATGATGATTGTGTCAATCTTGTAATACAAATATGCACCACGTGGTGATCAACTGCCAACGTGGGACAACCTCTAACCAAGGTCGTTGATAAGCACGCACTCCCCAGAACATTGCATCGGTGATAACTGCTTCCGAAATTTCTTTCCTGTGGCTAGTTGTCGATTGTAGGAAACTGGTTATTTTTTAAATTTAAATTACTGTTAAGTTTTGTCACTTTGTGGTTTCGTGTTGATTTGCAGTTGATATTGCAAAATTTTTTTAAAATATGTGATGCCTTTTTTCAGCATTTACAGAATATTTCTATGATCAAGTGGGGGTTTTAGTTACAGTTAGTGATTGTGTATCTACCAGTTCAAGAATAATTTCATAACTTTTAGTTCCACATATTGCAAAATTTGTGACTTAGCAAACATGCAGAAATTGCATCTTAAACAGCAGAGAGGTCATTCCTTGTAAGGGTACACATGTTTATGCTGTATTAATGTATTATGAAGGGGCGATTTAATGCTGACAAATTAAAATTAAAGTTAAATAACCATAATAGCAAAATGGAAGGGTGAGCTGAGAAGCGTTGTGGCCTTGCTGGTCACAGCTTCTAGTCTTGTAATTTACAACTTCCAGGCTTGTTGGCTACAGCTTCCACGTTAATTCTTTACCTCAGGTTAGGAGAGGTAAGAATTGCCCTACTCTTGCCACCCCCTCCCCCCATCAATATTCCTTTACCCTTATCAGCGCCCTAAACGGGGCCCCAAAGAATGTAGGTCTAGGCCCCTAATTACTTAATTACGGCTACCTTATTGTTCTTTAACTACTGAACCTCCAAAAGCAATAACTGCATGGCCTGGTGCTAATTATGCATCCTTGAGTATTATGTGTGCGTTCCCTCGATACCCTTCTTCAGTTAGTAAACAAAGCAACGCTGCTGACCAAAATGCGATATTAACTATAAATCCAGTTGTAGCCTTAAAGGTCGTCTTTCACTTAGACCATGAACCATGAAAAATCTTTCCAATTTGCACGTATGGTCCGTAAACCAATTCTTTCTCTTGTCTGGGTGAGTGTGCAAAAATTGTTGGTGCATCATAAGCAGCCCAGAATTAGCAGATACAGTAGAACCTCCATTATCCAAACTAATTGGGACCGAAGGGTGTTTAAATGATCGAAAATTCGGATAATCCAATTTACATGCAGAATAACAGAGGAAACTTTAGTTCTTTACTCAGTTTTATTCTTTGTGTACTATGCTTGATTGCATAAGACAACAGAAAAGACAAATTTGCATGAAATGACTTCACGAACATAAATAATGCAAAGTCAATGCTTATTCCTTCTCTAAAAACATGGAACTTTCTGGATATTTTGCAAGAATGCTAGTTCGGATAATCGGGGTGTTTGGATAATCGAGGTTCTACTGCAGTGACTTAAAATTATGTACTTCTAAATTAGGTAGGCCGACCTGTAATTTGATTTGGTGTGGGTTTGTGAACTTGATTTATAAAAGTGTCTATTTGCTTTTCATAAATAGGTATTTTATTCAGCTAATAGATGGACTGCAGTATTTGCACAGCCAAGGCATTATACACAAAGATATTAAGCCAGGAAATTTGCTCCTGTCCACGGACGGGACTCTCAAGATCTCTGATCTTGGCGTTGCTGAGGTAATCAATTAAGCGTTGTTATCATTTGTTGCTGTGTTGAATGAATATGGAGTCTAGAGGAGAGGCTTTTGTTCCCAACATGTCGCAAGCCTTTTTTGTGTGAATGTGCTTCAGTTCATATACTAATACTCTGTATAGGGAAACCTCTTTTCAGTAATAGTCCATGAATCATGGAAATAAAACGTTACTTTAGAACAAACTCTGGAAAATTCCAGATGTCTGTGTGCTCTGCCGGCCTGTGGAACGGTCCCGTTTTTTCAGTGAGGGAGCTACACAGTAAACACATTGCCAACAAAGAAGCCTGAAAAACAACAATTAAGGACTTGTTTGGTTGAGGTTTACTAGCATGCCGACAATGCTCAACAAAAATGATCATCCGTAGAAACACACTTTACTTATTGGATAGCGAGAACACTCATCAAGTGTGATGATGTGTCAGTATACCAGTAGAGCAAGCACGGGCGCAACAATATAAAACGAAACTAACAAAAATTAAGAATTTACTGGCAGGAATTTAAATGAAATAAAACAGTTTTATGTTTAAATTAGCCAACTACATGCGACTGTTGGTCGCAGTTTTTAACTTCAACTCTTCATTAAACCAAGATTTCATTTCCAGTTACTAAGTTCTGTACGCATTGCTGATACTTCGTCAGCTGATAGCAATCTGATTAAACACAAACAGTAACACCTCATTGACTCGAACTTAACTGTCATACATTTTGAGTTAAAGCAGAGATGCGTAAAAATATAACGCAGGCTTTTGGCCTTTATAAGCGTCTTGAGTACACATGGGGATTCAACATTTGCTAAGTGCACATCATTGAAATACTACTAGTTCATCAGAGTAAATAGCAGAAATATTTTTTGCAGTACGGACGCAACGCAAAATGCATGGTGGAAGCAATACATCACCATCTGTAGTTTGCGTTAACCAATGTTTGTTATATAACGAGGTGTACACTTTTGATGGCCATTATGGGCAAATGGTGTTCACGGCAATGATCGGTAACTTTGAAACCTCGACCGGTAACCAATATTGTCAGATTTAGCTCTGACTTGCAGATACTGATTTGGCAAAAACAAAGTGCTAACAAAAAGCACAAAAGATATAAGGTCTTCGATTTTGGACTGTTTATTAAGGCATTTTTTAAATATATTTTACTTTTTGCAAAATAATTCAACAACTATTTGACTTGGTTCGTACGGTTCCGTGAAAACGTGGCAGTGTCCTAGAAAATGAAAATAAAATGGTTAAGTTCTGGAATATTTTTCGAGATTCGCATGACAGAAAATCTCGTTTTTGTTTTCCGTGTTGGAAATCGGTGCGTAATGTATGCTAGAAACGTACATTTAAAAAAGAAAATGCACCGAAACGGAACTAGAGTATTTGCAGTGCAGTGTTTCTCCAGCCTTGGTTTACCCTGGGTGGAATTTGTGATCGCTTTCCAGCTAAACCTTTATTTTATTTGTCTGTTAACGATTCATTTGTGATGGTCCTTAAATTTTCATTGACAAGTCCTGGAAAAGTCCTGACATTTTATATTTCTAAGCCAGTTTTATAGGCGTGGTGTGGGTCTCTTCCTTGGGTTTTAGTACCATTAGCTAGCCATGAAAACATTATTCGAATGGTGTATTCAAACATCGGAATCTGCGATTTGGATTTGTACTGGAGTCTTAACGATGCTGCTGAAAACTTGGAACATTACAGTAATGTGGAATATTTGAAAGCAAGATTAATTTGTGCGAGTTAGCAGAACAGTTTTAATTCGAGTAGAGTCCAGCCAAGTTTTCAGCAAATACGTCTAGTTCCGAAGAGCGTTTTCTATTCACTAAGTATTCACTCATACTTGGAGAATAGAGATTTACGAAAGGTCTTTCGTAATTTGTTAGGAAAACAAAGTGTAAACCGCTGTCTAATTGCTTACGTGGGTCCATGTTTACAACGGTTACTAGTTTGTGCACCGTGCCTGTGGAACACGTCTTCCTTTTTTCAGTCTTATAGCTCTAGCTCAGTACTGCCTTGTCGATGGCCTGCCAAAGTAACGCATAATTTGAATATTTCGTGCAAATTTGGTGTAAATATTTAGGCTACACTGAGCACATCTTTTCTTGCCGAGCAGAGCCTGAGCACTCAATAAATGCTTGATGTCCAAAGAAAAACTGAGCCACCAGTGCTCAACTAATTCCAAGCAGTAACCAAGCTAGAACTTCAAAATTCTCCCATCACCACGGAAAAATGCACCAGATTCGTTGGTGCGTAAATGTGTTAGGTTCAGACGTGGATTATTAATTTAAAAATGTTGAATATTTGATCTTTACTTTGAGAGGTCTCAGAAAACTCACTTAACTGTTCCGTGATTACACTCAGTCTCAAAAATAATTACCAAACGGTACTTGCGAAATTTCTATTGCTTTGAAGGTAGATAGATGTAAGTTCCACACTCCCTACAGTCTTCATCAGGCGTCCTGTGATCATGTTTTTTGTTCTCTGGTTTACAGTTGCAGTGTCGTGTTTACATTTTGAATTTCGCCATGCATGCAGCCTCCAGGATTTGTCGGCTCGTGCATCTCAATTGTTCAGGAGGTCTTTGTGAAGGTCATCGTGCATGAAAAACTGGATGGACGGTGCTTGAATGTTCATAAGGGTCCTACCACTTTTTTCGTCAGCTTTTATAGATCCCAATCGGCGAAGATGTCAATCATATTTTGCATTTGAGAAAGTGAGAGTCCGGCTGTCCTCCCATGCGATACTGTGTCAAGTGTTCATGTTGCGTACTGCAACGCCGTTTTCTTCCTTTTGTCTTCTCATGTCTGCCATATCGTGTCGTATGCAATTTTTTTTTACGCCCACTCTTGTCTCGCCGATGTAAAAACACGATCACAAGATACCTGATGAAAACTGTAGGAAGTGTGGATCTTTCACATATCTATCTAACTTCAAAGCAGTCGAAAATTCGCAAATATCGTTCGGTATTTATTTTTGGGATTAAGCCTTATCATGTAACAGTTAAGGTGGTTTTTATGAGGAGAGAAAACGTTGGTAAGGATTACCGGAACAGAGGATGTAGGGCTAGAAATGAGAGTGCGTTCGGCTCGGCTAGTGGACAAAGTTGCTTGGTATACCAAACATTACCAGTCGTTCTCTGCTCGGCGAGAATCGGCTCAGGATTGGTACAGCTTTAGTAAATATTAAACATGATACATTAAAGCAACTGCATGCTTGTATCTAACTTTTTTTGTCCTTGGTTTCAGGCACTGGACCAGTTTGCAATGGATGATACGTGTCACACCAGCCAAGGTTCGCCGGCATTCCAACCCCCCGAAATTGCCAATGGACTGGATGCTTTTTCTGGTTTTAAAGTAGATGTTTGGTCAACGGGGGTTACACTGTAAGTAAACAAAAGCTCAGAATGTTGTTTAAACAGTGGCTGCAGTACACCTGGGCACACGGACAATTACAGGGGTTTATGGGGGGGGGGCTGTGTTGCACCCCCCCCCCCCTCCAACATTGGTTGAGACAGCAAAATGGTCGGCAAAATTAACTAGTAATTTGTTTGAATTGGTTGGAAAGCTGTAACCACGATGTTTTCCCAAAATTACACAGTTAAAAATTACGTGTGATAATAACTATATTTTAATCCCACCCAAATTGCCACATCACGTATATATAATGATGAACTACGTTTCTTTCTTGATAACTCTTACAAGGTATGTTGACAGAGCAATCGTCTACGCTGTGCTTTGAGAACTTATAGGCGAAATACTAAGGTGTCAGGTATTTGCAAATTCATCAAATTGACAAATTCATTAAATCAACCTTTTTAAAAGTTCAAGTAAATGTTGTAGTACCATATATATGGAATGGTACTTAGTGTTTTACAAAATTGCACAAGTTGGCAGAATTTCATTGATCTGTTTGTTCTGTTGTGTATTTTTCAATCTATATGTATAATAGGCTTGGGTGGCACTGAGCAAATTCATCATGTGTGCGTGTGTGTTACTGAAGTTCAAAAGTTCAATCGAGAAAGGGGTGACCAGGGAGGTGGCTCAATCTGACCATGCAGTGGAAGGAATGTGGGGGAGGGAGGCAGGAGGATGCCGGGGGGGGGGGGTTGTGTCAGCGCCATTCAGACCGGTAATTAGGTATTCGGGGACCGGCGTTGGTTACGCCGGGGGTACAGCTAGTTTCCATTAAACAGCTGATGTGTGGATTTACAACAAGAGTTTAGTGCTATGCCGTGAAATTTGCAGACTCAAACGAACGTAATTGGCGTATCTTTTGACATAATTTCCAAATTCAAAAACATAGGAAAACATAATTGCTTAACATCATGGGCGTTCTTCGAAACTGTGTATCAGGTAGCTCAAGCGAGTAACTGTGAAGATTGTGCTTGATTTTGTAACATGGTAAAAACGATGCTGCATTATTAGGCATTCAGCTTTATTCTTAATTGTGTGTTGTGGGATTTTCTAATTTGGTAGACTCCTCCTTCACTTCAGTTAGTGTCGCGGAAATAGCTATTTAACTTTTCGTAGAAAATTTAATCGATCATTTTACTAAGGAATCAATTTTGGATGATAAAAGGGTTTATCGTTGAGCTGCCATTATCTTTTCAGGTACAATATCACTACAGGAAGGTATCCGTTTGAGGGAGATACTATTTACAAACTATTTGAAAATATTGGACGTGGAGAATATTTAGTTCCTGAGGAACTTGACTTATTGCTGCAAAGTTTGATTGAAGGTACGTTTCTTGATGTAGGCAGATATTCATGTCTGGGAAGATTCTCCAAGTTTGTAATGTAATTGCTGTTTGTGTTGCTTCATATCAGTGCCTTGCCGAATGAAAATTGGTATTTGATAGGTGATCATTGATGGCTGGTGCCAAGTAGTACAAATGCCAAGTATTTTGTCATACAGTCAATAGGACTTAATTTATCGGTTTCCAAATATGTATTTAATGAATGATTGCGTCAACAACCATCAGACAGGTGAATTATTATGACTTTTCACGAATAAGACTATTGCTTCACAACATGTGGTACGGGAGATTGTTACTAGTGAATGGTTTCGTAAGATTGTCTGGTTTACAAGTAATATTTTCACGGATCAACATAGTACTTAGTCCATTCAAGAGGTCAATTCTTACACTCAACCTCACAACGAAAATATACAATTTTCACTACTATCCAAAAATACTAACCTTAGGTTTTAACTTTAATCGTTTGTTCGCCTTTTTTTTAAATGCTAATGCTCAAGAGACCCTAAAATTCACGTGTTAAGCAGTTTGAACAAGAATGCGAAAATGTACAGGTATGGAGATTTTCTTTAGGCAATAGAAACAATTACTTAACGAAACTCGAACCTACAAAAATTCGAGGTGTAAGTTTTCAGTCTCGACTCCAAATTTTTAGTTTCGCACATTCCTAGTGAATGTTTTTTTTTATCTGTTCACGTTTGGCGCACATTTTTGAAGTGTGTATCGATAGTTTTCATAAATCGATGTAGGAAATCGCTAATTCGATTAGTTTCATACCCACAAAGAGACAGTGTAGTGAATACAAACTGTTAGTTTATAGATTGTGAGTTTACATTTTTGGTTGACGTAATGCTCTCAAAAAACCATCTATATGAGTGTTTTGGAGCCTTTCTGGATGGGACTTGACAAAAAGCTTCTTTAACTGCATTTTTTTGGGCTTATTTTTAGTTTTTGGTTCCATTCGAAAGTTGTAGAAAAAAAACTGTTAAAAGAATGACAAAATTAGTGGGAACCGACTTAAAATTCTGGCACTGGTTTTTGGGGCTTCTTAAATTTGGAGTCTTAGATGGTCGTCTTTGTTCGTACGTGTAAGCTGCAATGCATATTATTTCTCAATTGAAAGTTGAAACTGATGGCTTGATTCGTTTTATGCTTCAGGAATGCTTCAGAAGGAGCCCAATGATCGATTCTCTCTGCAGCAGATTCGTCGTCATGAGTAAGTTATTAAGATGTCAGTTATAGATAAAAGGGAGTGGGTCATTGCTCTCAGGTCACTGTGGGTCTCTGTTTTTGTGTGGGTCACAGATCAATAAGCTAAACCCTTTTTGATCTGGATACGCTGACCCGGTATTACCCCGACTGTCGACGCAAATTTTAACTCTTTAAAAAATCGGGGCATGTCAATCTAGTTTTTTTATTACCCGAAATGCTCAATCACGAAATAGGGTTTTTTTCTTTCTGAGCCAAAAAGCAGGGGTGTGCGATACTATCGAATTTCGATACTTTTTCCGATACTGTCTTGGTATCGGTAGTGGTATCGAAATTCAAAACTTGGTATCGATTTTCGGTAGTATCGAAGGTATCGAAAAAGTATCGTTGGTTTAAAAATATTGCAGTATTAAGAGAATACCGAAGAGGAGGTGGAACACCGGAAGAATAATGACTCCCGTCCGATTCTTATGGGAAAATGTTGTTCAGCTGATCATTTTACATCATTCTAGCCCAACGAGAAGCTAATCGGAGAGGAGTCACTATTCTTCCGGTAAGCCGAGGTTTTGGCACAGAAAATTAATTTCAAGAGTTTAGATCGTTGTACATCGTTGTAGATTTGTTACCGATAGGCCTAACGTTTAGCAGCAGTTTCACACGTTTTTAATGGCCACCTACCTATTGACTCTCTGTGAGTGCAATCCACACCAAATAAATCATAAAATCCCAAAAAGAACGGTGATTACTGGAAAAGAATACCTTACAGTTGATTGCTGACTGTTTATGGAAGCTAAGACTTTATTATTACAACGTTGCTGGTCTTTGTTGTTCACCATCGTTTTACTGCAACTTGAAATTGAAGAGTGCAATGCATGATGGGTATTTTCCGTAAAAATAAAAGTAACTAATTTGTTTTAAACTTAAATTGAAATTTTATTTTATTAAACTGAATATTTTGTGTTAATAAGTTATAAATTTAAATATTTTATTCATATTTGTATACATATTTTTTTTTAATTCCGGAAAGCAAAAATCTTCAGGCATTTTAGCATCACTAAGCATTAAGCACACATCCTGGCAGCAACAATCCTATGCAACGATCTTGTTTTAAACTTAAATTGATTTTTTTTATTAAACTGGATATGTTTGTGTTATTCAATTACAAATATTAAATTCAAATATATTTCCATACATAAACTTAATAAGATTTTATAAAATGTATACTTAAAAAAATACACTTAGTGAAGAAATCCAGAAACCCATCAAATTAAACAAGCACGCAAGTAAAAAAAAAAAAAAAAACCCATTTGATTCTTTTTTTTCTTAATTACATGTAATATATATAATTTGTTCTGTATTCTGTATTGCTTTATTTGTAATATCAAATACATAAAATTGTAAGTAAATTCCATGTAGCCTAGTCCGAGTTTATTTTTAAATTTCTATGCTGAACAGTTGTCTGTACTACACTAATTACAATTAAGAATTTTTTTCATTAACACTAACAGGCCTTTATTCAAACTTTTAAGGTTAATTTTTTAACGTAACATAGAAGTTCAGCTTAACGTTATTGTCATCTAAAATATCTTTGTCTGAACGGTAATTGTAATGAAGGAATAAAGGACGCTACAGATGAAGTCATTTGACTTTGTCTACTACTGCTTTCTTAAAAAAGGTATCAGTATCGAAAAAAGTATCAGTATCGAGAAAAGTATCGGTATCGAGAAAAGTATCGGTATCGAGAAAAGTATCGGTATCGAGAAAAGTATCGGTATCGAAAAAGTATCAGTATCGAGAAAGTATCAGTATCGAGAAAGTATCGCGATACCGATACTCAGATGAATAAAGTATCGGTATCAGTATCGAATTGAAAAACCTGGTATCGCACACCCCTGCCAAAAAGTAATCAACAAGGTCCTGTATGACTAGTACGAGCTTGTGATTGTATAAAGTCTTGAACACAAGGCAATTTTATAATGTATAATGCTTATGGATCGGCAATCTGGATCAGCCCAGCCTTACTAATGACTTTTTAAACTAACGTTGAGCTCTGTAAAAGCATTTTGTTCTGTAAAAATTATTTTAATTTTCTTTAAAAGTACGGGAGGGCCAGACAACGAACTTTCTTTTTTTAAGTTGCCTGAATTTTTCTTAATCTGTGCAAAAAGGTAGACTTTTTTTTAACTAGCTTTCTTTATTCATTGTTTAGCTGGGTGCGTAAAAAGCACCCACGGACTCCTGAATACGTCCCTATTCCGCCAGTGGCAAATGGCGACGAATTCCATAGTATGTCCGTAATTCCATATTTAGATGCTCTACACTATACTAATGACGATGATGAGGAAAGTGAGGAATACATAACAGAACGAGAACTGAATGGTAAGTTTTATTTCAATATTTTGTAAGTATGCCGATACAGTATACTGACATTGACTTATAATTGTGGTTATTTAGGGCTGCACTGAATGCAGTAGACTGTACTGAACAGATGTAGCTGAACGGTGTTTGCTGGTCATGGCCTGGTCAGTTGAAATCTGTAGCTTGTCGATTTTAAGAGTCGCCAGTCAATTGCAGAAAGTACAAATGTGCTGAGCATTTTTTCCTGCTAATCGGGGTACAATTGAAAGGCGTGCAAAGTACTTTGGCTCAGGAGGAAGGGGGCCTAACTTCACGAAGCCAAGATACACATTTTTTTTACGAAAAAAGGCTACCGTATACGAGTCTGCGACAATGCCCCAAAATTCCTGAGTCAGTGGAAAAGCTTGCAGCACTGCTGCTAACGCTGTGGTAACGCTTAATTTCAGTACTTCCATTTGATAAATACACAATTGGACAACATTCATAATTAAGTGAATTATTACAGCCTTGCAGGTATACGTTATCTTGATCTAAGGCATGTATAAAGATGGGAGAGGCGACAAATGAAAGATTTCTGAAAGAATTATGCTTCGAGAAGGCCTATTTTCATTGTTTAACTTGATTTTTTGGCTCTCAAATACGCGAAAACTGTTCTGAAAACTGTTCATGCCGTTAAAGTTCGATTAGGAAAATTAATCATGAAAAGATAAAATAAACTATATGAAGCGTGGATCAACGACAATTTATCGAAGTGAATGCTATAACTAGTATGTTCTTAAGATTATATCGGTGAGGATTTGACAAAGCAGCATCAGTGATCTATTCGATAAGCTCGAAATTTCCAGTTATTTTGCAAACCGATTTTTCGCTTTTTTTGTGTGCGATCAATAACTGAAAACCAAAATAAAACTTATAAGCCTACTAGTTATCTTCATTTTACAGCAGTCAGATCCATAGTTTATCTGTCTGCTTTTTTGGGCTGAACAATTATAGGAGATACAGGTAAGAGATGACGAGAAATGTACGATACGAAATGTAGGTTCTCTTTCGCAGAATCCTCCTCACTGTGTTACAAGATTGGGATCCTTCCCATTGCCTACGGCACGTTTTTATTACCCCACCAGCTCATTAACGCAGTCATTTATGCAAAAATCCGTCACTTCCGCCTCTACCCCAGTTCCCCCTACCCTGCTCACGTCCATTCACTCTTTTTCTTGCCACTGGCGTGAGCAGTCAGACAATCTTTAGCCAAGATTGTTAAATTACTATAAGATAGTCGTTCCGCACGATCGTTTTCAAAGTTGAACTGAAGTGCGCCATTTTCCCAGGCAAGCAGCGTGGCTACGAGGCTACGCGGTTTTGGTGGTGAGTATTTTCTATCGAGCCTGGTTAGAGAGTATTAAAATGGCGGCCGTCATGGCGATGGAAAATTTTCTGGGAACGAAAAACGTGGCAGCCTGTTACGCTGGCCAAGTGCGTCCGCACGTGGAGGTAATTGCTTCTAAGAAAGTTGGCAGTGGTTCAGTACGGATTAGCAGGTTCGTAGTGCTTTATTTTGTGCTTTTCGTGGGAAACATTTGAAAAATAGCGAAACAATAGTGCACAGCGACGTGCGGTTGGGAGTTCATATGTGTAACCCATTGTCGGATTCGGTAACGACCGAATCGAAAGAAACCGCGAGTGGTGGACAGTGAATAGAGTTGTTGGTAGTGATAAAAAGGAAAATGGGGTTTGTCGAATGTTTATCACGTCGGTCAGTTTTGGAAATTTTTTTTGAGCGATGCGGAACGCTGGGGCGTGCAGAGGCGTTGGCTCGACTGAGCGTGAGTAAAATACTTTGTTGTATGTGCTGTTGGATTTGTTTGAGAACAAAATAATGAGCACGTGGCGTGCTGGGAGTTTGAGAGGCCATCATGCAGACTAGGCGACCGTTGGGGCGTCGCCGGCAGTGTTGGATATTGTCGATATAGCGGGTCTAGAGTTGGGGAAATCGCCACCGCTGATGGCGGTTTCGGCGAGACCGCCATTACTTGACGATGCGAAACAGATTGCCCCAAAGTTGAGCGAGATGTTAGCGCAGGGAGTGATTGAGCGAGTGAAAAACGGGAGCGTGGGTTTTGTATCCCCGATTTTTTCACTGGCAAAGCCAGACGTATCGATCAGGATAATTTTGAACCTGAAAGGCTTGAATAAGTTTGTAGTGGTACGGAAGTGCTACTTCAATACACTACCTACCTAGGGTAGTGGAGCATTTACTGCCAGGGTGGTGGATGGCCACCATCGATCTGTCTCAAGCGTATTATGCAGTGGCAATAAAGAATGTTGCGCGACGGTTGTTAATGTTTTCCTGGCAGAGTTGTTTATACCACTTTTGTGTGCTGCCATTTGGTTTGGCTTTTGGCCCCAGGTACTTTAATGAAACTTACGGCAGTAGTGAGGCGATTCTTGCGCCGGGCCGGCGTGTTGATTTTCGTTTATCCTGGATAATTTTGCGGGGATAGGTCCGTCCACAGCTGGTATGCGGCGTGATTTGCAGAAGTTAGGTTTTTTCGTAAGTACGGAAAGAGTGTTCTGGTACCGTCGCAGGCTTTGCAGTTTTTTGGGGTATGACGTTGGATCTAAAAACAGCCCGTTGTGCTACCACCAGAGAAACAGGCTCGTATGTTACGGTTGGTTACAGCATTGCAACAGAATCTGGTCACTGTAGTTAAGGAACTTCAAAGGTTGTTGGGTCTAGCGGAAAACTTGTTTGTGCTGTGGAGAACGGCAAGTTGCACACACGTTGGTGGCAACAGGACCTGGTGATCTGGTATTATGCGGGGGTGCACGGAAGAAGCCTCTCGCAAAGATCTTGCGAGGATTTAGACTGGTGGGCAAAGACTTTGAGTCGCCCGGTGGTAGCCAAGTCCTGGGTCTCGGTGGCAGCCGCAGCGGTAATGACAATTGACGCTTCGGCCATGGGCTGGGAGGCTGCCTTGCATATAAATGCGAGAGAATTATTGGCTATGCTAAAGGCGCTGGACTTATTTGGGGACCTGGTCAAGGGACGGGCCGTACGAATCCTTTCGGATAATGTAGTGGCCGTGTTGTACGTGAATCGTCACGGGGGGGGATGAAGTCCCAGACGCTAAATGCCATGGTCTGTAGCCTAGAGCCGCGTAGAAGTCAGGGTTGTGTGGTACAAGTTGCATTTGAATGTGACAGCGGATGGTCTGTCTCAAAATTTTTGGGTCAGGGTTGACTTCCGAACTGCGGCGTTCCAGAGGGTTTGTAAGTGGTTTGGGACGCCAGACGTGGATTTGTTTGCATCAGTGGTGACGGCCAAATTGCAGCGATTTGGGTCGTTGGCACAATGCCCTGGGACAGAGTTTGTGGATGCGTTCAATGCAAACTGGGGCCCGTTCTTTCCGTACCTATTTTCCCCGTGTCCTTTGATAGGACGTAGCGTGCACAAGCTGATAGTGGATCAAGTGCAGTGGGCAGTACTAGTGACCCGGACGGCGGTGTTCAGCGTGGTTTGTCCGGCTATTGTCTTGGGCCAAAGCGGTACCGTATGCCTTGAGGAGCGCAGGGCCCTCCTCTGGGACCCATATATGGACGCCAAAGTGGCGGATGAGTGGGGTCCCTGGGGGGTCTGGGGTGTAGGTACAGGATGATTACCGAGTGGGACCAAGGGGGTCACCACAACCATCTTTGGAGCGATTTAGAGGCGTAAGTGCACTGCTGTAACTGTTTTATCAGTATTATAAAGTCCACTACTTCCTAATCTATCCCAATCTTGTAACACAGTGAGGAGGATTATGCAAAAGAGAAATGAAGATTCTCCCAGAGAACTTGTTCTCGTCAGGAGAATCTAAGTTCTCTGAGTAGAATCCGACGAAACTGTGTTAAAAAAGAAGTCCCGCCTGCCTCCCTGCACGGAATCGAGCGTTCATAGCTAGAAAAGAGTGAATGAACGCGAGCAATGTAGGGGGAATTGGGTAGCGGCGGAAGTGACACAATTTTTGCATAAATGACTGCGTTAATGAGTTGGTGGGGTAATAAAAACGCGCCGTAGGCAAAGGGAAGGATCCCAATCTTGTAACACAGTTTCGTCGGATTCTACTCAGAGAAATTAGATTCTCCTGACTAGAACAAGTTCTCTGAGAGAATCTTCATCTTGTTTTGAAAATTAGTCTTGTGAAGCCATTGTTGAGCTCGCTTTGCATCACATAACACCAGACATGCAAAAATTTGGCAGCAAATTGCTTGGTTGCTACTCGTGTGGTGAACGAAAATAACCAAAAATTGCCCTGAAGTTTTCTATGACTGCCATATGGCCTGTTGTGCGACGCTAGTGAATCGGTGAACTGATTATCCGAAAGCTGAGTGGATTCTGGATAATTGATGTGAGCAGGGTTGGATGATTTAAGTCTGTTTGAACCGCTTATCAGTTGCAATCCTACCTAGTGAGCACTGGGGCTAATTGGTTTTAAGTGCTGCTGAAAGTTTCAGATTTTACTGATAACTGGAACATAGAATTATTTAATTCTCTCTTCAGACGATAGTTACATCGTCTTTTTCGATTATGAGACCTCGACGATCTGTTCCAAAAATCTACTTTTAAAGTACCCAGCAAGACACTAGGTCCAGAATAAATAACACTTAAGTAAGATTTAGAAACTATTTTGTGGAGTCTAAATACACTTTTGTAATCCTGAATCACCGATGTACGAAGTGACCACTATCGTGCTTCTTTGCTTGTACAATGGCCACAGCCCATTTCAAGTGGTTTCGGCAGGCCATGGAGTTGCTTGCACTAAGAAGCCAAGATGAGGCTTTTATGTGCACTCTCGAACGCAGAGCCATGTTTTGTGTTTCAGTGACTGACTAAATTTACTTGAGGCCTACATTTAATACTTAATAACAAATAGCTAAAAAATGTATATGAGCTCCGGTCAGCATGTTATGGAAACTCGGAATGTTTTATTCGCCTGTAACGAAATGCTGCCTCACTCTGTCCTTCAGTCGATACTCGATTGAAGCTAAGTAATGCTAGTAATATTTATATTTATAAATATGAAAACGTTGATATTGACTTTGAGCTTGCATTAACATTATGATGAAATTTCATAATTTATGTTCAATCTGAAGTTCTCAACACAAGGAACACTTTGAGGTACTTTACTGTTTTGAGAGCGAGTGTAAATTATGGCAGATCGTCATAATACTAGTAATCCACATAATAAGATTATAGAAATCAACATCACTACCACTAGTTTTAAGTAAGTACAGTTACTCGCTTTAACAATCACTTTAAACTTGCAGCACACGACGCTTATCACTGCTACGTTGGAAAGTAGGGATCGATCGAATCCGAACCGGTTCTGAAGCCGGAACCTTAGGGTTCGGATTCGGCAACATTTTTAATGTCAGGCCGATTTTTCAATAACTTCGCTAATTTTCGGCCGTTTTCGACGTTTCAGTATACCATTCGAAGCGTTTTTTCACCAGTTTTCCAATGGAGCTAATTTCAAATGGCTAGCATAAACTATTCGGAAGTTATAATGGAAAAACCAATGAACAAGTTGCGAAAATGTGCACTGGAGTCTTTAAACTTTACTCACTTTGCTACTTTACTCGGCTAAGAGAGAAAATTTATTCTGTATAAAATACAAAGAGTTGAAGCATCCATCAAAGGTTTTATTTTGGAATCGGTTAAGATCCGGATCCGATTCACCAAATCTTGTAAATTATCTGGACCCGATCCGGATTTCGTAAAAGTAGATTCGGTCGATCCCTATTGGAAAGTGATCGGCAGCAATAAGACCTGTGTAAATGAAAAGAAAAGACTAATGAGGCATTGTCGGCAAGTTACTTTCTGCCTTCCTTGAAAATAAAAATGCCAAAGTCGCCGGGCTAAAGGTTTCAACGTTGTTCTACAAAAGAGTATTATTTCCCATGGAAATATTCAAATGTCAGTGCGTGGAGGCCGTCGGGGCCCTGGAAAGGGTTCGGGGTATTCAAATGTCAGTGGTGATTGAGTGAGCAAAGCTAACGAAAACCAGCGTTTGTTAGCCAGTATGCGCACGAATTTGATTTGTCGGATTTCCATAGTGCATTCAACACCGTCCGTGCCCCAGTTGGATGCGCCGGGCACTTTTGTGGCGAGGGGTGCTTTTATTACGAATTAATTGTTTAATGTGCTCCACATTATGTGCTAAACATGCATGCAAAATAACGTAAACAAAAATGAGAACTCTTAAAACAAATTAATAAATTGGTGCGAAAATAAGCAAAAAAGCATTCACGAATAGGCTTAATGTACCTTACGTTGCTTTCACAAAACGTAGGCTACTGCAACTCATGTTTTACTTCACCTTTTATTTCAAGTTTCTAGCGTAGCATTTATGGTGCGGTGCCGTGCCATGCTTGCACAGTCGCTTGTTGGCTTACTACAGAGCAAAGTGAATGAGTGTGTGAAAACAAGGTCGTCACATGACTGTGCGTCCTAGCTGTTTGCCCTTGGAAGATGGATGACGCATCTCAAAAAACATCGCTGCAGTTTATACTGTGAAAAGATCGATGCGTTATAAAATAACACTATTAAGTTCACTAAAATTCACAACATGGACTCACTCAGTCCAGCAAATTTTCGATATCCAGATATCTTCGTCATGCTTCGAGGATTTTTCCTGCTTTCTACGTCAACTACATTGTTGTTTGCTTCGTCGTCTGCTTTGGACACTTCCACATTCGAATTTGGCCACGACCGCAGCCTCTCGTATTTATTGGGCTGCATGCGCTGTGCACTCATGAGACCCCATTGATGGTTCAACTGCTCGTCAAGTTCTCTTCCAACCAGGTGTGTAACTCTAGGGAAAGCTGAGCCTTGGATGTTCATCAAAAGCCCCCCGTTCTTTTCATGTTTTTCAATAGCAAGTGATTCAAGGCAATGGAGGTGGGAATCTCGTGCCGAATTTGACTTGAGACGAGTACTCGTGCTTGAGGTGGACTGGAAAGGCACGAGCATTCTTCTCAAGTCAAATTCGGCACGAGATTCCCACCTCCGTTGCCTTGAATCACTAGCTATTCAACAACAACACGAAAAGAATGGGGGCCTTTGATGAACATCCAAGGTCCAGCTTTCCCTAGAGTTACACCTGGCTGGAAGCGACGAGCTGTTGAACCATCAATGGGGTCTCACGAGTGCACAGCACATGCTGCCCAATAAATACGGGAGGCTGCGGTCGCTGCCAAATTCGAATGCGAAAGTGTGCAAAGCAGATAACGAAGCAAACAACGATGTAATTGATGTAGAAAGCTGGAAAAATCCTCGAAGTCTGATGAAGATATCTGGGTGATATTGAAAATTTGCTGGACTGAGTGCGAGTCCATGTTGTGAATTTTAGCCAACTTAGTAGCGATATTTTATAACGGATGACGCATCTTAGTAGATAAGGACGATCCACACATAGATTTGGTTTCAATTTTAAAAATGGCAAAACAGTTAATTTCAATAAGTGACTGAAGCGTTGGTTAAATACAGTGGTCAAAAAAAAAATTAACCAAACTTTTTTTTCATTTGGCATATTTAATGTAGCCTAGGAGGTGCTTATAAATGGGGAGAAAAAGTCGAAAAGTGCCATCATTTCATAAAGAGGATGCTTCTAACTGGATAGGTGCTTTGGTTATAACCGGGTAAATACAGCATATGTATTCCTGATAATATGTCATTTTGTATGAAGTAACTATTTGTTATTTGTGAATAATGCTAAAATAAACCTGAATCCAAATCTAAATGATAAAACTTTAGGTGAGAAATTGGAAACCGAACCGAAACTTCAAGACCCCAAAACCGACGCATTCGAGAAAAAGAATTGGTGATGGCTGCTTTCACTCACTAACACCATAAATCCTTTATAATTCAGAATGAAGGAGAATAGGAGTTATTATTATTTTAAACAAATATGCAGCTAAAACAAGAAAAAAAAAACAGTATGATCAAAGCGGTTCTTCATGGTGTTGTCTGTGCAATACCCAGAAAATTGAGCAGAGGTGGCAATTCATACCGTTTAAGTTGTCTCATGAGCAACTTCAACTTAAATATTACAAAATGTTCGATTCTGGACCTTGTGGTCAAAATGCGATTGCTTCGCCAATTTTTTTTAATTGATTTTAATATTCCAAATGTACCAACTCATTGGTCTAACCCGGGGTGCAAGTTAATTCAGTAGCTCTTACTATTTTTTAATTATTACTTCAATGCTGGGAACCATCCGTACACAGTCAGTTTAATTAAGTATTAGTCTTGTTATTAGCCAAACAAAGTAAAAGGTAGTTGCAAACAAGTTTTCAAAATACTGTACTCTCATTACGGATAGTTGAACTATAATATTAAAACCGACATCTATAGTATAAATATACCATAGTACAAAATAGTTTTTGTTTGATTTTGTGTAGTGTGGATTCGTGATGCGCCTACAATTTAGACACGACAAACTCAATGAGTGTGGTTCACCGACTGGAGAGATAAAATTGCTGTTCTTGATCATCAAAAGAGCTTTTGGACAGTTAACTTGTATTGTATTTTACATTATGAAACTGCCAAATGGTCTGGAACTTTGTTAAAAATTTTATTGAGATTTACTTTTTCTGTATTTGTGATCCTTTAAAACAATAAACTGGTTACCAACGTTTTAACATCTCTTTGATTTCTCAAGTCATTGTGCCATTATTTCTTCTGCAGTCGGTCAACTATTCCTAAACATATGCAGCTACTGTATGATAGGGATGTTCAAAGCCCACTAAGCAACTTCTGCTCAAACGCTGCTTGTTGCTAGCATCCATGCTGAGAAAACTAGAACCCGGTGAAAATGTGATAAGTTAGCCATTTTTCCCAATTTTGATGTTCCGATATACAAAATTCATCATCTAGACGGGAGCCTTCTGATGGTGTAAATTAAAAGCCAATAACTGAAACCGTTTTGAAGTTAAATTCTTAAAGTCATGTAAAGTTAATTGTTTGGTTTACAGGCGCGTGTAGGTACCTTAAATTATCGTAGGTAAAATTTTTTTTATCAGAATGTTGGTTCTCCAACTAAAAAATTATATTTCCGCTAAATTTTGACCGAATACGACATTCCATATCACCAATTTAGCTAGCTCGAAACGAGCTATTCAGTGATGCTAATTTCAAGCTATTATCTCAAACAGTAAGAAGTTTTGTGACAAAACCCAAAATAGTGAATACTAGATGACAAATACCGGTAACTTATTAGTAAATTTTTCTAGGCTTACTACTGTACTCTTTTAGGTTTGAGCTAGGTACATGTCGATGAAATGTGGCCAGTTAAATAAAGTAAAATGTCTGTTGTCTGGTACTTCAATTTGAAACCTCACCCGAAAACCAAACTATTTTTCTTCTGTGGCCTAAAAGGTGAATGGGAAAGAAGCCGTAACTAAAATAAGATGCTAGAAATAACGTAGTAATCCATCTTTGTTCACTTACATTTTATTCAAGCCTGTGGACAAGGGCCAAAAGGCGTTATGGTAGTGATCTGGTGATGGACTGGTTTGCCGTTTCACATCCGGGTCGCATTAGTTGAGTCTTGAATCAAACATAAAGTGCATAAAGGTGGCTTCCTGAACCACGTTATTTCTAGTGTATGATTTCCAATGATGGCTTATTTCCAATTTACCGTTGTATTATTTACAGCGATTCTTGTCTATTTAGTATATCCTTAAAACTAGAAAACCATTTGTGCACATTGACTCACACAGTCAGTTAAGCTGCAGCTTGATTATTGTTATCGTCACAAATGAAAAGAAACTTGTAAAACAACTGTTCACCAAATATGTGAACTCTTGCTAAGTTGCTTGTTACTCGATTCGTTTGTAAGCAAACTCTTCTCAACTCAACTCGAATTAAAATTGCTTTACTTGTGTACCCTGTGCACCAATATAATAAATTATATAGAAATAATTGCATCAAATGGACGCATGAAACTGAACAGTCATGGGGAAAACAAGAAATGGAACAACGCCCGCATAACAAACCCCGAGATGACTTTGGGTTTTTATACTCCTAACCGGGACAATAGGCATGAAGCTGATGGGTTTACCTCCTCCCCCACCTCCAAGATCCCTTTACATGCAGACTTAAGCAGGAACGCTTAACAGTGCTTGCTTCCTTGAATGTTGGTTTTCCTGCAGTAACGTGTGTTTTTTGAAACCATTTTTTTTGGTTTTTGTTAAATAACTTGAGAATGACTGAAGCTATCACTCTGAAATTAGCACCATTGGAAAGCTCTCCAAAAAAAGGTTTGAATGGTGAATCGTTGGTAATCCATACACATCTGAACAACAATGAAAGGCTAATGAACATGCAAGCACCCTCAAACCCAACCATCAAAAACGTCGTGTTTGACGACCTAAGTGACTGCCTTATGAGCAGATGGAAGGAGGCTGATAAATCTAGGAGCTACGACCCCCGTGTACGAAACCAAGCGCAAGCCATGTTGTAAACCAAAGAAAAGCAAGTACAATGCCTGACGAAGACAGTTGAAGTGTGTTCCATCTACTAAAAAGAACTGTTGAAAATTTGCGGAATACGGTAGAGTATTCTGTTTGTTTTGAGATTGAGTGGGAATTTTTCAAATTCTTGAACAAAATCGTGAAATGAACTCTCATAGTAGTTGCCCAAACTTTCGTATTTTTAACCGTTAGACGACACCGATCTGCTGGACGATACCGATGCCATTTGTGACTGTCAACATTCTGGAGATGCTGGGACTCAGATAACAGTCTTCTTCTGGCAGACACAGAATAATCGCATCACTGTGTCATGTTCTGTTCCATCGTCGTTACGATTGTCTGCTATTTGAATCTGCGGCCGAGTGTAGATTCATATAGCAGACGATCGTAACAATCGGACAGCACATGACGAAGTGACGTGATTTTTCTGTGTTTGCCTGAAGAAGTCTTGTCATCTGAGTCCCAACATCTCCAGAGTATTGACAGTCGAAAATTTGCAGAAGATAATGGTACTGATATCTTTATTTAATAGAAATTCAGTCCATCGAATAGGAACTAGGCACAAAAAGACTTGAGAGAATACCGAGTCCCTGATTGTATCAAATTCGAAGAGAGATCGACATTTGAGAGGCTTAGAATCTTTAGCTATACAGGCACACAAGAATGAGTACGACCTCATGACCATACAAGCATCTTTAACGCCTGCAATCGAATACCTCGTGAGAGCTGGCATCCACACCAGTCTTGCAAACAAATGGAAACAGTATGACCAATAGCGAAGGCCAGGGCCATGGCCTCCGCCCGACCAACATTGAAGGCCAAGGCCATGGCTACTGCCCGACCATCATCGAAGGGTATGGCGCGATTCGAAAGTAAACAACCAGACTGATGTGAGCCGAAACACCGGAAAATTCTCAAAATAGAGCCTGAAGAAAACAGTTGGTAAACATTTTCCATCCTCCTCCACACAAACTGTCAAAAATTTGCGGAAATTTGGATTAATTTCCTCGCTGTTATGTTGTGATGTTCATTTTTAGTGTTGCGAGACAACGTATCTTTTGGGAAAGAGCTTTTCGGTTTTTTCCTTTCAGTGATGCAGTTTAACCTTTGGCGTAATCGATTGTACCTTATGCATCGTGTTAGGCAAGCAGCACTGATCACATCAGTGCGCATTTGCTTGCTGTTCGAGTGACTTAACGTGGTTAAAGTTGCTGCAACCGTGCGGACCATTAAAAGTATGTTTTGTGACCGTTTGGCAGCATCACTCGGATGATGACGCGTTCGTTCGCTGGGTGGAGTGAGTTAACGTCGCTGCCCTCAATTCCTCCATGCGTCATATTTGTGTTTTGTGGGCCAGTGGAATCCTGGTCATGTTCAGCAGAAGGACCAGAAGTACTGGAAGTCCTAGAATTGTCATGGAATTGTCTTGGAGTTGTCCTGGAATTATCCTAGAAAATTCCTGGAATTGCAGGCGAGTACAAACCCTGACTCATTCTGTTGGTTGGCTATGAAAGCTGTGTCGAATAACTTATAGTTGAAGAAGGTCTTGGCATCCTTGGAGGGATACAATTTTGATGTGCGATAATTTTCTTGGCATCTGCACACACCTTTAAACTACACGTTTAAGTTTGCATGGCAATTAAGTAAGTTTTTTTTCACTAGTTCCTGTAACGGGCACACAATGTTTAATTGCATTTTAACATTTGTGTAAAAAAAAGCGAAAATTGTAACATTAACTTAGAAGCACACACATGAATCACCACTTGTACTCACAGTACAGAACTTAGTCTCAAATTTTCGAGGCAAGGCCGTTTCTCTTCAGAAGTCGAAAAAACGCCATTTGAAAAACGCTACTACGTGTCGGGCGTCAATCGGAATTTGAATTTCGCTTCAGTCCAGAGTGAACCACTGCTCTTTATGTTTCGTCTGGCAGTGTCTGAACGCTGTGCAAGTTCCAGCACTTGTCGAGTTTGGCCATCAGATCTAGGCGCACGAATCTCTCTAGTAATTCGAATGAAGAGCCGGTGAGGTTCATGAGTGGTTTTTGGCAACGAGAAAATCGTTTTATTGCAAGGGACCCAAGCGCACGGAGGTGTGCACCTTGTGCAGTATTTGAGTGGAGCAGAACAGAAGTCTGGTCCCAAGCAATGTAGTGTTTCTCTTTGCAGTGGTGTTAGCAATGCCATTCAGTTTCTCTCCCCAAACGTCCAGCTGTCTTTTCGTTACACCAATATAAGTTGCGTCGCAATCAAGGCAACGTACTTTGTAAACGACCTTGCTACATCTACCTACTTCAGTCGGTTACAACTTCTGCTGTGTTCCTGTGGAGGTGGGGGGGGGGGGGGGG